>VZRX01018323.1:0-37924 GCA_013398075.1 Notiomystis cincta | reverse complement strand
GGCACCACGGGGGTGATGAAGGCACCACGGGGGTGATGAAGGCACCACGGGGGTGATGGAGGCACCACGGGGG
The DNA here is from genome assembly GCA_013398075.1 of Notiomystis cincta. NCBI lineage: Eukaryota > Metazoa > Chordata > Aves > Passeriformes > Notiomystidae > Notiomystis > Notiomystis cincta. The sequence goes on along the minus strand of VZRX01018323.1, from coordinate 37,851 downwards.
TGATGGAGGCATCACGGGGGTGATGGCACTGGGGTGTCGGCACACGCTGCCCTGGCGTCTCGGGCACGGCACCGAGCGAGGGGGTTCGGTCCAGACCTTTGGAGCTGCATCCTTGGGGAACAAGATGTGTTTTTTTTAAGCGCTGGGGTGATAAAGAGTGGCTTTCTATGATCTCATTCCCCTTCTCCGGTGGGTCAGCTTTGGGCACGGGCGCTGGTGATGTGCAGGATGACTGTGAAAAATGCCAGCACCGCTCTCCCCTCTGTCTTTGCCTGGCTTTCACTACCCTGCTGCTTGCCCACAGCTGATAAAACAGATTTCTCGATGCCTTGCATGAAGATGGAAGCACTTTCCTCCTTTTCCTCCTGCCTTCCCAGTTGAATATCTCTTATATATGAGCTCATTGGCCTCAGCATCCTGGTTTTTATGAAATATGCATGTTTGGGCTTGAAAGCTGAGGAAGACTTGAATTCGGGGGCAGTTTGCTTGTGTCTCCTACCTCATTTCCGCAGCTGCCCTTGCAGCCAAAGCAGATCCAGGGACTGAAGTTTATTTCTGGTGTAAACAGCAAATATTTAGGTACTGTCCTTCTGTGTGTGTAGGAGGGGGAAGAGTGGGAGAGCCGAGAGCTTGGCAGTGGCTGCTCTCCACGCTGTGCAGTGCCCCGATTTCCAAGAGTTTCCAAGTACCGTTGTCTTGTCTGCTGTATCCTAGGCTGGAGGAATGTGTGTTTGGGTGTTGATGTGTATGAAAGCTCCTTGGGTTTGGTTATTTTTTTTGGGGGGGGGGGATAGGGGGGGAAACTTTATCTGGAATGCAACACTGATTTTATTATGTAAGGCAGGTTTGCTTTCAGGGGATGAGGATTAACTGCTCCTCCTGAGCACTCTTGCAGTGGAGCTGAACAGTTTTGCTGACTGGGAGGATCTGTTAGGAAAGGCTGTAAACCCACCCAGACAGCCTACAGGTCCTAATAGAGGCTGAATGTTCATTTTGGTGGCTATTTTTCATCCCTTCAGCATGAACATTCAACCTGTGCACAGAGGAAATCCATTCCAGCAGCTTCTGTTGAGCTCTCTCGTAGGAGCAGACTGGTGGGGAGATACCTAAATCTCACATTTGCTCCATCAGGGGCTTACAGCTTTTTTTTCTTCTTCTGAGCTGTCTGTGGCTTATTCATACTGGATCTTCCAGGCTTCACTCTGTACCTCACTGAGCATTTAATCCTTTCTTCTCAGGCCCCTGGTCCCTCCTGTGTGCGTTCAGAGCTCTCTGTTCTGGATCCTTCAGCCAGAGGTTGATGCTCTGGGTTGTTTTGCTTTGTGAGCAGACCTGTGAAAGCCTTTTAGACCTCAGATGTTTTTTTTATCTGCACCAGAGCCAGAGGCATTGATCAATAAGCCCTGTCCTCAGATGCTGGAGCCCCAGCAGCAGTGTTTTTGTGGAAGCAGGATGCCAACTTTGGCATCGGGGTGCTGGGTGCGCAGGGACGCGCGCGGAGGGAGGGGAGGAACCCACCCTTTGCAGGCTCCGCGGAGCTTTGGGCTGTAATCCCCGGGAATCAATCCAGCCTGGGCTGAATGCTGAACCCCCGTGGAACAAAGTTCCAGGAGCTCCAAGCTCTCCCGTTGCCCGGCGCTGTGCAGGGAGCAGTAGCCAGGAGTTCCCATAGTGTGGCAGCAGAGCCGTGCGTGAGGAGCTGTCAGCGAGGAGTTGGACACAAAAAGGGGGAGAAGGAGAAACCCCGCTCCCATCGCCTCAGCCGGGCCCTGTCTGCGGTCCTGCTGCCCAGGAACGGCCTCTGAAAAGCTGCAGGGAGCCCGTGGTGCCTTCAGGCACTGCCGAGTCCCAGGGCAGGACAGAGGAGCTTCCCTTGGGGGGAGGATGGAGCTGGAAGGGAGGGAAGGTGATGCTCGGGGATGGGAAGTTTCCTGCGGGCATGGAAGGGGGAGAGGGAGTGGTTTGTGTGGTTCCCCTTTGAGTTTCAGGGCCTCAGTGGTGGTTTCACAGGGAGGAGATGGGCAGAGGGCTTTGCCTTTGGCTGCAGGTTGGTGCTGAGCCCTGCCTGGCCTCTGGAGTGTGATGATTCTGGAATTCTGTGTATTGATTGTCAATCAGGTGGGCACAGCAGTGCTGCTCACTCCTTTCTGGTGCTTTCTGGGGGATCAGCTGTGCTCCAGGGGCACTTGGGGCATGTGTAGGCTTGGTGTGTGTGGAAAAACACAGATAAAATACATTTTAATGGCCTGTTCCAACGGGGTCTTGACATCATTATTTACACACTGTGCTTTATTAGTCAGCACCTTGCTTGGTACCGGGTTAAGGGAGGCTGCACCAGCTTGCAACATCATCTCATCAATTTTAACCCCTGCAATTTTCTCTTTTCTCCATGGAAAATAGTTCTTGCCAGACTTTTCTTCTGAAGGGTGGAGGAGCAGGGAGCTGTTTCTGAATTTTGCTTCTGAATTTAAGATGTGGGTAGGAGCAGAGGGCAGAGGAGGTTTCGTTGCAGAGATCTCCACCTGCACTGATAATTCCACTCCCCTGGGTGTGTGACCACAAGGGGTTAAAGAACATTCCCTGTTGTCCCACGTTTTTAATTAGGTGTGGACCAGTGTCAGAAATGTGAGGAGAAGCTCCAGTGTGAGCTGGAGTCAGTAAATCTGGTGGTTCTGGATCAAACTTAAAGACCTGAGCTGGGGACTTGATCTGTCCAGAGGCTCACTGAGAACACAGAGTGGGATGGAGGAAAACCAGACCAGATTCCTGTTTCAAAGAACAGGAATTTAGGCTCATACCCTCCGTGTGCTTCTCCCCTCAGCATCCTGTGGGAATGATGGCCCCTTCAGTTCCTGTTAAGGATGTTTTGGATCCATCCTTGAGCCATCCTTGCTCGTGGAAGGTGATGCTGCTGGGTAAATGTGGCTTAGAGAGTACCTGTGCATCCATCTGAGGGGGTCTGGGGGGAAATTCCCCTCAGAAAGCCCAGGAACGAAAATATGATCCCACTCCTTCTGTTGTTCAGGCAGAGTCTGGTGAGGAAAGAGGAGCCTGTGAGATTCCAGGAGTTCCTGGAGCAGAGAGGTCTCTGAGGAGTTGTGGGGGAGCCACCTGCCCCCCTCCCATTAATCAGCACCGGGGCCTAACGAGCTTTCCTGAGCCCTGAGTGAGCTCAGGGGAGGGGGCTGCAGCACCACAGCCTGCACTGATGCTGGAAATCATCCCTTTATTCTGTTCTCCTGTTTAAAATCCCCGTTTGCGTGTTCCCGGTGAGAAACATCCACATGCAGCCCCTTTCCCCATGGAAGGGTGTGCCAGAATGGTGGGGGGGGAAGAGGAGCCTTTGCTGAGCTGTAGGCAGGACTGTGCTGCAAGCTTTGGGTGTTTGGCCCAGGATCCAGGGAATCATTTCGATTTCCAATCCAATTTCCACTGGAAAAGACCTTTAAGGACACGGAATCCATCGTTAACCCCGCGGTGCCCATCCCACCTTCAGCCTCCCCATTCCTTGTACCAACCCCATCGTTCAGCAGCACTTCCCTGTGCTGGAAGTCGTTCCTTGCCTGTCACTCTGGGTGTTTTTCCCTGCTGAGGCTGCTGAGTGCAGCTGAAGAGCCCCTAAGCCCCAGCTTTCCTCCCCACCGAGCTGTGCCCATCCCTCGGGTGCCTGAGGGAAGTGCTGGATCTGCTGCTGGCGCTCCAGCTGTGCCAGCTGCAGGGAGCTGAGCTGCCTGGCTGCTCCTCTGCTGCTGCCTCCCCTGGGCAGGAGCTGCTGCAGACACCGGGATCCCTGGGGGGAGTGGGATCCTGGCACATCCCGTGGATGGACTTGGGATCTAGGCACATCCCGTGGATGGAGTCGGGATCCAGGTACATCCCATGGATGGATTTGGGCTCCATGCACATCCCATGGATGGATTTGGAATCCAGGTACATCTCCTGGATGGATTCAGGCTCCATGCACATGCCACGGATAGATTCAGGATCCAGGCACATCCCATGGGTGGATTTGTGATCCAGGCACATCCTGTGGATGGATTCAGGCTCCAGGCACATCCTATGGATGGATTCAGGCACATCCCATGGATGGATTCTGGTTCCAGGTACATCCCATGGATGGATTTGGGATCCAGGCACATCCCATGGATGGATTTGCGATCCAGGTACATCCCATGGATGGATTCAGACACATCCCATAGATGGATCCAGGCACATCCCATGGATGGATTCAGCTCCAGGCACATCCCATGGATGGATTCAGGCTCCAGGCACATCCCATGGAGATTCAGGATTCAGGCACATCCCATGGATGGATCCAGGCACATCCCATGGATGGATTCAGCTCCAGGCACATCCCATGGATGGATTCAGGCTCCAGGCACATCCCATGGAGATTCAGGATTCAGGCACATCCCATGGATGGATCCAGGCACATCCCATGGATGGATTCAGGCTCCAGGCACATCCCATGGATGGATTCAGGCTCCAGGCACATCCCACGGATGGATTTGTGCTCCAGGTGTGGCCGAGCCGTCGATCAGGGCGTGCCAGTGCTGTAGGGTTTGTGTGTTCCTGTGCAGAACAGAGAGTTCCTCCCCAATCTGCATCCAGGGAATGGCTCCTCACCCCCCAGGCTGCTGTCAGCCACTTCCCCCAGCGCTCCAGGGATTTCCAGCCCTGGAATTGCTGCGTGGGGTTCGCTGCCCTTCTCCGGTTTCCGAGAGCCCAGCTGCTTGGGAAATGCCAAATTTCACAGCTGTGCTTCTGTTCCTGCTGCTGCCCCCACAGCCCCTGCCAGAATCTGGCCTGGATCTTGACCAGAGGAAATTGTTATGATAATGTTGAGGGTTAGTCGGGGGCAAGGTCAGGCAGCCTTAACTGGTTTTGAGCCCACAGCATTGCAAGAAAAGTCTTTTTAACTCCATTTTTATCAGGAGTATCCTGAGACACAGGGCTGGAGTAATTTTTCACAGGCTTTAGTGAAATTATAACAAAGCTCTGTTTAGCTGAGTGGATTTTAAATAATACTTCTTTACTCTCCTCCATGTTTCTAGGCATTGGGAGGTTCAGAAACACCATGAATAGGCCTAAATTTAAATTAGCCTTTTTTTTTTCCAACAGAAAATAGAACAAATTCAAATGGAAGGGGAGAGATAAGACTTTAAGGGCTACAAAAAAAAGAGAAATTATTAAGTAGTAAAGATTCTGTACTGCTGGAATTGTTGAGTGCAGCATTGAGTACACACAGAAATGTCAGAGGTGGTGGAATCCCATTGATTGGCTCTAATATCCAGTGAGGAATGATGGGAAGGGAAAGAGAATCAGGCTTTAAGGGGAGTTTAAACCAAGTGAGGCTTTTTGCTCCACCTGGGAAGAGGTGGGAACCATCCATCCTGCCTGGTAACTGAGGATTTATGGTCCAGCTCAGTATTTTAATTTTCACTGCTCGTTGCAATGTGTCCCCAAAGTCAGTTTAGTGAGAGCTCCAGTGTGCAGTTCATCCTCATCCTGGAGACAGTGCAGGGCAGGAGCCCAGCACTGAGGCTCTGATGCCACCCCCTGTCTCTGCAGCCTCTGGGAGCAGAGGCAAATCCTGACAAACCCAGCCTGATCTCCAGAGGTTTCTTCCAGCCCCAGGCACTCCATGGAATAACTCAGCACTTCATGGACCTGGATGAGGTTTGGGAAGTTTGGGGCAGAGCAGGAAATGTTGGCAGCTCAGCCTTAACCACAACCTGGCTTTTCCTGGTTTATTCCTCAGTTCTCCACCGAGGAACAGGAGGCTCCTTGCCATGAGGTGACTTCAGTGCAGCTCCAAGGTTATTTCCTGCTCTGAGGAGAAGGCACTTCCATGGCTTTCAGTGGAATTGGGATCTGGAGATGATCCCAGTGACAGGAGCAGCCCCAGTTCTGTGTGGCAGAGGGAACTGTCTAAACTACCAACAAGTACTGTGTGTAATTCTGGAGTGTTGAGGAGTGTGAAGGAGCTGGAAATCACAGCCCAGAGGGGCTTTCTTCAGTGCTGCTGGAATTCTGCTTGTCCAGCTGAGTGTGGCTGAGGACAACACATGGAAAAGGCCACCAGTGTCACCAGAGCCAGCTTGGTTTGTATGGGCACCACCTGGGCAGGGCTGGGGCTGCAGCCAAGTCCTTCCAAAAGGAATTCTCAACCCTTGCTGGTGTTTCAGCTTCTTCCTTCCTTAATTCCAGGTGCCCTCAGTGCTCCTCTTTCCATCCAGCAGCAGGAAATCTCCTGCTGGGGAATTGTTTCCCCCTTCCCTCCTCCTAAAAAGGAACTTCTCCTCCTGTTTCATTCCTGGGCAGAGCAGGGGGTGCCCCAGGAGGTGCTGGAAGTCAGGGGAGGTGGGAGGCAGAGGAGCAGGAGGGCCTGGCCAAGGTCACCCAGCAAGGTGTCAGCAGAGCCAGGAGCAGCCTGGGTGTCACTCCTGCGTCACCCCACACCCAGCACGGGCACGGGGATGTGATGCTGCTGCTCCTGAGGTGGTCTTTGAGAAGCCTTCGTGCTGCAGGTGAGGCTGGAGCTGTGTGAGTGCAGAGGAATTTCACAGTGGAGACACTGGGACAGAGAATCCTCCGCCCAGTTACCGAAATGTCTGCGATTCCCGTTTCGAGGCAGAGAAAACAGCGGCGAGCATCAAATAAAGGTGGCTTTGTCCAGAGCTCTTCAAAACACAAGGAAGGGAAGGTTTGTTCCCTTGACTCCTGCAAGGGGAAATCTGTGCTGTCCTGGTGAAATGGCTTTATTTGGGTTTCATCCACCTGCCTTCTGCCACCTACATTGCTTTGAGGCAGCATTTTACCTGTTCCTCAGCTGGCACTTCAGTCACAGCCTGATAATCCCGGCCCCAGCTTCAGGAGAAGGTGCAAGAAGGGCTGGAATAGCCAAGGAAGATGAGTTAATCACAGCCAGAGAATTAACCACAACCAGGGATTTGCTGCTCCAGTGCTCTCCTGTTATTTGCACACTCCCCTGACTTTGCAGGAGCTGTCAGAGCCCAGTTCCTGCTGCTTCCTGTGGGCACAGGGGATCCCAGCCTCACTCAGTCTGGCTCCCTTCCCCACCTCAAAACCAGGGATAAATAGAATCTGCAAAATGATTTTCAGATTTATTCTGCAGAGGGAGATCTTGGGATGTTTGTGAGGAGCTTTCTGCAGGTACAAATTGCACGGGGTTGATTAACTGCACAACTTTGATGTGCTCTTGGTTCCCTCCCTTGATTGCGTGGAGTGAATTCAACCATTTCATGTACAATTTGGGATTAATTGTGAATGACATTTTGAGGTGAAAGTTGTCTGTCTGCTACTGAACTTCAAGTGGTATTGTCAAAAAAAAATCAGGAATAAACCCAAATGCGGTTTCTGTTGCTCCCAGAATTTGTACAGAATTACCTTTACAGTTTTTATATGTTTAGATCCATGTTTTATGCAAAGGCTGCAGATTTTAAGAGCAAAATGTGCTCACTAGAGATGGGAAGGCAGGAGGTGTGCACTGAGAATTTGCCAGAAGCATCAGGGAATTGGCTCCTGGTCTTTAGAAAAGCAGGATATTGGCAGAGGGGACGGTCTGGACCTTCTGATTTTAACTCTGCCTTTGAAGCAGTTGCTTAAATTATGTGAGCTCCAGCTTCTTGTCTGTGGAGGGGAAAAATAGTGTTGTACTAATAGTATTATCTAATTAATTATGAAGATGAATGCCTGCAGGATGGCAGAGATCAAATGGGGAACTTGTTTCCTTGTTACGGTTCCTGTTATTTATCAGCAGTTTATCAATATTTTGTTTAGTTAATTTAGTGAAAGCAGAGTTTGAAATACAAATTTATATTTTTTTTGGTGGCATTTTGGAGTCAGATGGCCTGAGGTGGAGTTTATTCCCTGAAAAAAACCAGGAGGAGTGGGATTTTAGGCACAGAAAGTTTGCTGAGGAGCTTTGCAGCAGGGAGTGATGTGCTGGGGTGTAGTGGTTTACACAGGGTCACATCCTGTCCCAAATCCTCCCTCTCCACACCTTCAAATCCATGAATCCCAGCAGGATTCTCCCCTCTTCTCACTGCACCTTGCAGAGGTGCACAAGATTGCAGCTCATTTCTCCTGTGACAAAGGCACAACTCAATGTTCTTTCCCCTTTATCCACCGAATAATAACACCCAGAAAAACACATTTCCTCCTGGAAAGGGGAGGAAAATATCCCATCTTGCAGCAGGATAATGGAGCTGGTGCTTTTCCAAAGGTGATGCCATTTGTAAAGATGCTCCTTGCATCCCACAGCATATTGTTTATATCCCTCTATTGTTGTTTTGTCTCCATTAGGGAAAGGTTAGGCACAGATCCTGGACACTGGGCATCTGTCAGCAGCATTCCCAAGGGGCTCTCATAAAGTTAAGCACCACTTGGGTTGTTAATATTAAAATAAACTCCACCTGCAGGGTTTGAAGGATGGGGAGTTTGTCCCTCGTTGTGTGGGGACTTTGTTCCCATTGTTGGGTTCAGCACAGGCTGGAGGCAGCAGCTCTGCACTGCCCAGAAGGACAATTTGCCCTCTCTGAGGGCTCCACTGCCCTCTCTGCAGGCTCTGCTGTCCATCCTGCACGTCCTGCAGCTCTTCCAGGAGTGTTAAACCAGCTGGGTTGGAATTTCTCTGCTTTGCTGGGGGCTGTAGTGGAAATCTGGTTTAGAAAAAGCCCTGTCAGAGCTCCTGTGCTGGGGGAAACAGGGGATGGAATTGTCCCCACAGAGCTCAGAGATAAAACAGGTGGGTTTTGAGTCAAGTTCTTTGGGATTGATCCCAAAGGGAGAAATCCTTCCCTGTGAGGGTGGGCATGGAATTCCCAGAGAAGCTGGAGCTGGCCCTGGATCCCTGGGGATGCCCAAGGCCAGGCTGGACAGGGCTTGGAGCACCTGGGACAGTGGGAGGTGTCCCTGCCATGGCTTTGAGGTCATTCCCACCCAAACCATTCCAGGATCCTGTGGTTAATTCTGCCCTGGTGTCTCACAGGCCCAGGGCCCTTTTCCAGGGCTCCTTCTGACCCTTGGCAAGATTTAAGGGATAAAAACCAACCCTGTGAGGCCCCTGCTGTTGTCACCTCTTGGTAAACACCTGGACTGCTTCCTACTGAATTAACTGATTTGATTTAAAAAGAGCAAGTTCATTTCACTGGGTTTAAAATCCCAGCTTTTGGGAGTCTCTGCTATTTGTTCCTCCTGGGAGCACTTCCCAATCTCAAATTAGAGAAAAATGATGACCTTTTTTTGCCCAGGAGTCCAATGCTGAGGGCTCTTATGGGGAGTTTTTTGCCTTTTTTCCCACGAAGTGCAGTTAACAAATGAGACTTTTGACAAAAAATCCCCAATTTGAACGTACAAGTCGATTCAATTCACCCCCTGTTAGCTCCTTGATTGAGAGCTATGTAGATTGAAGAAGAAAGGTATTGATCTGCTTTGGGGATTGAAAACTAAGATGAAGTGGAATATGTCTGTGGGTGAAAATGAGGTTTTAAATGGATGGAGGAGATGGGAGAAAAATAAAATACAGTGTAATGTTAATAGAAGGGAGTTCTGGGTGGTTCTGCAGAGATGGAGAGGTCACAGGACACAGAAACTCTACAAATCATGGAAAATCAGTGCCTGGCACAAGAATTCTTCTAAACTGGGTCAGAATGGGACAGAAAAGTTTGAGTTTGGGCTATCAGAGCATCCCTCAGGTACCAAAGTTTGGGCAGAGGGACATTCCTTGTACACAGCTCTCAGTGATCTTCAACATCCCTTCCAAACCACTCCGTGACTCCCTGAAGGAGTAATCAAAGTTTTGCCATTGCCAACGTGAAACTCAAGTCTAAATGGCCTGAAAAATTCAGTGTAATTGAAATGTTTCACTCTTTCTGCAGATAATCTGCAGGAGCCTTTTGTAGCTATTATTGTTCAGGGCATGTGATGGGCTTGTTTTTTTGGCTCATTGGGTGAAGTGAGTGATGAACTTTTATTTATTAACTTTGTGCTGTCAACTCCAGGTGACTTTCATTGATTGCTCAAGGTGACAGGGAGGCATTAGGTAATAAATATCAAGTGCTGCAATACTTAAAGGAAGTGAATATGAAAGTGCTGTTAACGGAATCAAGTAAAAATTGGATTTATATCCTAACAAAAATTCCCAGGAGAGATTGCTTTCTGCTTTGGCTCTTTTTGTAATTCAAATCCAATCACACAAGTGTGAGCTGTTGTAATACAATTGCCTGGCAGAGGGGTTTGTTGGAAGATCTCAGAGCACTTGTAAACACACAGAACATTTCACTTTGCAGAGCGTGGGGAGATGAGAATGGTGGTGCAAGAGTGAAGAGCTTTTAATAAGTGGAGTCTCTGCTTGTTCCGAGTGATATTTTTAATTTGTTTCAGATCTGGAGGTGTGAGATGCTGGGGATGGCAGTGGATGAAGTGGTTTCTTCTCTTTTGGGTCCTTTTTCTGAGCCCTGCTGGCTCAGCAGGGTCTGTGGCTTCCCTGCAAGCACCAAAAGGGGGTTTGTGTAACTTCCAGGCTTTTTAGGGAGTAAAAAATGCATGAAAATACAACCTGGTTAATTAAGTGGTGTGTAAAATCTAAGTTAGAATGCAAAATATGGTGGGGAGGAGAAAAAAAAACCCCTTGGAACTCCCTCTGAGCTTGGTGCAGATTTATTCATTAAAGGAGCTCTTCCCATCCTTAAACCATCAGGGAAATGATGGAATTGTTGAATTTTTGGTGACAATTCCAGAGCTTGTAAATTACTGGGGAGATGGAATTTGGAGCCCAGGATCTCCCTTGGGTCTTGAGGGAACTGGAACTTTAGAGCTGGACACAGAGCTCTGGAGGCAAAGGGGATTGGAGCTGTTTTCAGGTGTTCCTCAATAATGGGAGGTTTTCGTGAGGAATTCTTTAATTTTGGCTCTGCCATGACTTGGGATGGGTTTCACCTTGAACCTTACTTCACCTTCTTGAATTTTTATTTTCTTTTTTTATTTTTTGAGATAATCCCAACAGCTGAGATGAAAATGCCTTTGAGCCCCCTGGATAAACCATTTAAATGCAAATATTATTTTAGTGCAAAATAATTGAAATACAAATTGAAAAATTTGTTTTGGCGGTAATAATTAGCACCTTGTAAATGAGACTGAGTAAAAATGCTGCTCATGAGTGGGAGTCCATTTGCAGACACTGGGAAAAAAAGTTTTTCATCAAATTAGCTTCTGTTTTCTGAGTTTAATTTCAGTTGGGGGTTGAGATGATCTGTGTCATTTTTGCAGATGTCTGCAGTGAAGGTGAGAAAAAATGAAATCTTCACTGTGTTCATCTTGGAGAGAAAATAAAACCAAAATTTTCAGAGGGTTTTGAATCAGGCTGAACATTTTCACTGGGGGTCAGACTCCCAGGGCAAGATTTCCAAGGATATTTAGATGCTGAAATAACTGGAGACTTGCCCAGGGGAGGGGTTTATAAGGGAAATGGTGGGGTTGGGAAAGCTCTAGAGGTTGGGAATGCTCCAGAGCATCTCTCTGCAGTTCTTGTGTTATAAAATATTTGTGAACCTGGGGCTCTGAGGTTCCTTTCAGAAAGGATTTGTGAGCTCGGGTTTGGTTTTGTGGCGTTTGTCACAAAGGGGTCGCCTGGTCTCTGACACCTTCCCGTGATTCCAGGGTCACTCAGGGCCTCCCAGCCTCCATCTCAGAGCCTTAACCACATCTTAAACCTCATTTTTCCCCAGGGTAGCTCTTGGTTTGGCAGGAGAAGTGCAGAGCAGAGGAGCTTTGGGGTTCATCCCCACCGGCATTCCGCGGTTCTGCGGCTGAGCTCAAGGGCACTGGAGGAGCTGAGAGGCCACGAAGGGAAGTGCTGGGAACTCCCAGTGGGGCTGTTCCTCACTCCAGAATCTGCATTAATTGGTTAATGCCTTGTGGAGTGCTCTGGAGATGGAAATAGTTCCATAAGTGCCCGGGTTTATTATTCTGCTGACAATGGCTGTGGAGAGGAGTGGCGGCGCTGAGGGAACAGTCAAAATTGATTAAGAGACAATTCTGAAAGGGGGACTTTGGAAGGAAGGAAATTACATCCCTGAGAAGAGGCCATTCTGGCTGAATATTGGGATAACTGTGGTGCTTCCTGGAGCTGAGCAAGTGATTCCAAGTGATGCTTGGTGTGCCCAGGATTCCTGGTTCCAGCAGGGATCGTGCACCTGTGGGCTTCCTGCAGGTAACTGCTGTTCTTCCCGTGGTTAAGGCTGGGAAACATTGGGAAAAACCCATTTGTTTAGGTTTGTTTAGAGTGTGAAGGTCAGAGCTTTAAGTTTGAAACAGAATTTGTGAAATCCAAGGGCAACCTGAAAAAACCTCCAGGGATTTTCAGGATTATAAATCACAAAAGCTTCAGAGTGTGTGGACAGCTCCAAAGGGTTTTCCAGCAGAGATGAGGAAGAGCTGATGGAAGTTTTCATGAGGCACTGAGGAACCTTGGTGGGAAGGATTTGAAGTGGTCTGATGTCCTTGGCACAGGAAGAATTCTGAGTGGGATGGGTTGAGGATGATCAGAGGTGAATCCTTGGGGAATGAAGGCACAGTGCTTACTTGTCCTGGAAAACAAGAAATTATCCTCTGTAAATACATCCAGGCCAGGTGAAACAGAACTGTTCAAGGGAGAACTCTTCAAAGGAGAACGTGGGTGGGGAAAGAAATGGCCCCAAACTGTGGCTTCATCCTGAGTTCCCTGCACATCCTGGTCCTTTCTGGCAGCTGGATTAAATCTTTGATCCCAAGCACATGGATGAGCTGCTCTGCTCCTGTGTCCTGGACACACCTGGACAGACCTGCAGCCTCTGGCTGTGCTCAGAACCCTCCTGTGGGGCTCATGGCTGTTGCTGAGCTGAGTTCAGGTTCAAATTCAGGTTTGAATTCAGGTTCAAATTCAGGTTTGAATTCAGGTTTAAATTCAGGTTGAAATTCAGATTCTGGTTTAAATTCAGGCTCAAATTCAGGTTCAAATTCAGATTCAGGTTCAAATTCAGATTTAAATCTAGGTCGAAATTCAGATTCAGGTTCAGGTTTAAATTCAGGCTCAAATTCGGGTTCAAATTCAGATTCAGGTTTAAATTCAGGTTTAAATTCAGGCTCAGATTCAGGTTTAAATCCAGGTTCAAATCCAGGTTCAGATTCAGATTCAGGTTCGGACTGGGAGTTGCAGGCTGATGGAGAGGAGCGCTCGCCCTGAGCTGGGTGCAGCAGATCTCTGTCCTTGTGCCTCCTGCTGCTTCTTCCCACCCCACTTCCAGGGCTTCAGCAGAGAGCCCCAAACAGCTGGAGCTGCTGGAATCCAGAGGCAGGAATGTTGTTAGGGAAGGGAAGGGAANGGCACCACAAGTGCCAACAAGTTGTGTTTTTAAGGTAAAAAAAACCAAAGAAAAGGAGAGCAGGACCCCTGCAACACCAACAGACACAGCTACAAGCAGCAAGGGGTGCACTGGACCCTGTACAACCCAATGAGGTTTTGCCCCCAAAACCACCGGGACAGGCTTTGTCCTCTATCCCTCATCCAGCTCAAAAGGAAGCCAATTTTCAATTAATATTTTTTTAAAATTTGGGCAGCTGTTGCAGGAGATCACCTTCCCTGCCCAGCTGCCCGGGGGCTGGCACAGGGACTGGCACAGGGACTGGCACAGGGACAGGGAGCTGCGTTTTGGGCACGAGGAGCCACGGGAAGCCCCCCGTTCCCGGGCTGTGGAAAGGAGCCCACATTGTCACGGGGGCTAATTAAGCTCCTCCAGTCAGACAGCAGCTCCAGCCTCAGCACCCGCCTCTGCTGGCAGCCCCCCTGCTCGGGTGCTACGGAAACGGGAATTAAGCGGTGATGAATGCAGTATTAATTAATTAAGAGGAGATGCACACGAAGGGGGTGGGAGGCAGGGGGGTCTTTGCGCTGTGGAAATTATCCAAGGAGGGGCCCGCCGTAAATTTGGGGTTTATTGTTTTTGCTCCAGAGAAGGTGCCAGGAGGGGAACCTGCACGCTCAGGTGGTGGGAGTGACCTGCTGGCATCAGATCCACCCGTCCTCCATGGCTGAGGACAGGAGGATATCCCAAAAAACCGAGGGGGAAGGGAAGGGAAGGGAAGGGAAGAACCCGTGGCTCGGTGGGCGCTGCTTGGTGTGCGGTGCCGCCAAACTCCGTCACTGATGCTCGGCGCACGCAGGAATTGCTGTGGATTTACAAACCCCGGGGGTTTCTCCCTCTCCTTCCCCTCTCCCCAGCCCTGTCAGGAAGTGCTGGAGCTGCTCCCGGTGTGCCTGTGCTTAGCAACTGAGCCTGGCAACGTCAGGGCACCAGCGGCGCGGCCCCGGCTGCCTCTGGAATGGTAATTCGGGATGCACCATCCTGCTGCTGCTTTCCCAAGGCTCCCAGAGCCTGGTGCTCCTTCCCCCGACCTTCAGGCTTCCTTGAGCACCCCCAGCCAGCTTTTCTGCCACTGCCCTGCACAAACCAGGCGAGCTGGGAGCCCCTGTCAGGATGTGTGGGGCTCTGGAAGCTTTTCCAGGAGTTTTCCAGCCCAGCCTGGGTGAATTCCGTGGATGTGAGCAGCTCCTGAGACACAGCTCCAGGATTTCACCTCAGTCCAAAGCTGCTGCAGTGCCACAGGGCCCAGGCTGGAAATGTGGAACATCTGTACCAGGAAATGGATTTGCTGGGAAGTGGAGAGAGCAGAAACCTGAGATTGTGTTTAAAGTCTTATCAACTGTGGCTGCTTAATTTGATGTTTAAAGTCTTTAAAGTCCAAGGCTCTTTCTGGGGCATTCAGGCTTGGGGTTGTCAGGATATGAATGTCTGAACTCTTTCAGCTAAGGTGCCCTAGAGCCCTGTGGAGATCAGTGGGCCTGGCAGGACTAATGTGTCTCATTCAGAATAAAGTAATTTTTGTCACAGGACAGGTGTGGTTAGCTGGGGTCCAGCAAGGAGCCAGAGCAGAGGAATTGGCTGGTTTGGTATGCCTGCAGAAAGCTCAGGGCTGGGTGCTGGGCTCTGTGCACTCCTGGACATGTCTGGGTGTTTATCCTGGGCAGATCAAAGAGTCTCTGAGAGCACTGTCAGTGCCAGACTCCTTCGTGCTGTCTCACAGAGCTCCTCTCCTGTCACTGGGGAAGCAGATCCAGCATCAAACCCTGGCAGGGAGCTGGGGTGGTCCCTTCACTCTGAGGGATGGGCAGGGACAGCAGCCAGGCCCTCCTGTGACCCTGCTGGCTCTGCAGGGCAGCCCAGTGTGAGCTCCTCTCGGGGCCCTGCTGGTGCTGCTCTTCCTCTGCTGTTCCCATCCTGCTGTTCCCATCCTGCTGTTCCCATCCTGCTGTTCCCATCCTGCTGTTCCCATTCTCCTGTTCCTGTGCTGCTGTTCCTGTGCTGCTGTTCTGTCCTGTTCCCATTCTGCTGTTTCCAATCTGCTGTTCCTCTGCTGCTGTTCCTGTCCTTCCCAGTCCTCCCCAGTCCTTCCCAGTCCTTCCCAGTCCTCCCCAGTCCTCCCCAGTCCTCCTCAGTCCTCCCCAGTCCTTCCCAGTCCTCCCCAGTCCTCCTCAGTCCTTCCCAGTCCTTCCCAGTCCTTCCCAGTCCTCCCCAGCAGCCGGAGTCTCTGGCCTCTCCACGTGTCAGGGCACTGCTGTGCAGTGCTGAGCCAGGATGTGTGAGGTGTCCCATTCCTGGGATGTCACATTCCACCCTGGAAGGGTTTTTGGTGTTACTGGAGTCGATGTTTCCTGGGATTTTTTGGCACCACTTTTCAGAGCTGCTCTGAGCTCTGTGCTGGAGGGGTGAGCTCTCCACGGGCTCAGGCATGGAGTGCAAACCCAAAGGATGGTAAAGCTGTCAAACTTTCCTCAAAGGAGAAGGTTTGCTGGGAATAGAGGGGGGAATGTGCCAGTGGAGGTGGCAGGTGGCAGAATGAGTGTGCACCCCAGTGTCCAGCTGGGATTGGCTCAGTGTCCAGTTTTTGATTTGACACCTCAGCACAGATGTGGAACAGCTGGGCAGAGTCCAGAACCCCACTAGGGGGTCAGAACCATCGCTGAAGAGGGAAGCATTGAACAGATTGGGCTCATTTATTCCATAATTGTGCTTTCCCACATTTTGGGGTCTGTAGATTCCAGCATTCCCAGTGTTAGGAGCCTTTCTTTCTCTGTAGGTGCTCATGGCATTTCTAGAGAACCGAAAAAGCCTCGTGTCTGTTCTCTTTCCCTTTCCTGCCTTTCACAGATTCCCAGAGGCTGTGTGAGCTGCAGGTTGAAAATCCCTGTCTGGGGAGAATGAACCTTTCTCTGAGGCCACACAGGGAGGAGAAAATGCCACGGTCTGAGGGAACAACAGGATGGATCTGACATGGAGGAAGGGCAGAGCTGGGATGATTTTGTCCAGGTTTTCCCTAATCTGAAATACAAAAGTGTCATTTGGAAGACACAGTGGGGATGTTGTGGCATGACAGAGCAGTGTGATGATACCTGAGGATGGGGCAGTGACACTTGGAATTTCCAAGCTCCTTTTCCTGTGTGGGTGTTTGTGGTTTTCAGGTGTGAGGTGGCTCACTTGGAGCTTTTGTGGGATCCCAAACATGAATAGGAAATTTTCATCCTTGTCCAGGACAATATTTTTGGGAAAGGAAGGGAGAGCACACGTGGTGATAATTTTTGTATCTTTTGTTCCTCTATTCTTCCTGCTTGGGGAAGGCCTGAAAATGGAATTGCAGGGCTGGAGCAGTGCCTAGGGGTGGGAGCTGTGCAGTAACAGCCTGGGCAGCACTAAAAGGGACAAAGTGGTGGCAGGGGGCAGTCAGGGACTTCTGGATTGGCAGGGAAGGGCCCTGTGTCTTTGGGGATCTGCAGAGCTGTGCCGTCCTGCTGGAAGCTCCCAACCTCCAGCTGAGCTGAGCTGGGGGTTTGGGTTCTTCCTGGGCTGAATTCTGATCAAATGCACTTTTTGTGGCCTTGCATTGCCCAGCTCATCACTCCCCGTGCTCAGAGGGAAGCGGGCTCGGGCTGTCTGAGGTGGAAATCATCCCCTTGATGATGCTCTTGGATCCACGGGCTTTTGATTAAGTTATAGTTAATGGAATGACTCTGCATTATTTATTACCCAGCAGGCTTTGATAGGAGACTGGAGGTTAAGCTCCAGCTCGGAGAAGGTGAATCCTGAGGGCAGCAAGGCTGGGTTTGATCAAGTGTGGAGGCTCTTGCCCTGTTTGCTCACTGAAATTGGGTGAGCTGGGAGTCAGAGCCGGGCTGGGAGTAAACTGCTCCCTGTTTGTGATCAGCTGTAATGACTTGGTAAAGCACCACCTAAGGAGGCATCTTCAGTGCCTGATAAATGATTCATAGCAGTCAACAACGGGCACAGGAATGTGGTTTTTTTTTGGTTTTGGAGGCAGTGCAAACAATGAGAAGGAATTGTGTGAGTTTGGAGAGCCTGTAAGGAGAGCAAACCTTGGGGGTGCTGCTGGACGAGCAGGATTTGCCTTCGGTATTTCAGCATTTATGTGGCTGCAGAGCGTGGGTTTCAAGGTTTTTGATGTGCCTGTGTTTGGTGGAATGGGCTGTAAAACAACACGGAATAACAGCGTTTCTGTGTGAGTAACAGTAACTAAAGCAAATGGCAATACCCCAAAGTGCTGCATTAGGGAGGAGGCGGCCATGGATCCTCGATAAATGATGCTGCTGAGAGCAAGGCACTGTGCATGATTTGATATTTGTTCCCACTGAATTGTGCAGTGACCATGCATCAGCGTTTGCTAAATTAGATTTCGTTTCTGCTGAGGAACAAAGTGCAGCGACTTGTATTTCAGGAAGCACTTCAGAGATAAATTCAGTCTCCCTCTCTCTCAAGCACTGCTTCCTTGGATAATAACACGGTGTAAACCAACAGCTACAATTCTTCCTTGGTTTACACCACCCTGGATCTGGCCTGGGATTTGGGTTTAAGGAATTGAAAGTGGGTGGAAGATGATTTTTTCCTACTCTGTCACGTCAGACAGCGCCTTTGTTTGTTACTGTTATTTACCTTCTGACAAGTCGGCGGAGGTTTGTAGTGACACAGTTTGGATGTTCAGGTTTATCTCAGCCTGGAGCTGCTGGATTCCCCATCAGGCAGGGGCTGGGAGGGTGCAGCAGCCAGGGCAGCTCATTGCTGGCCTGAAGATTTAAAGGGAATAACAAAACCCTGCTGCTGTGAATGTTTCTGAAGGGTTGAGTCTCCTGATTTCCATGCAGGTACCCTGGTGGGCTTGGTCCCTGTGCAGGGACAGCGAGGACATTGGGAACCAGTGGGTGCTGCCCCAGGGCAGTGACTGGGGTGCTGCTGCTGTCCCAGAGCCCAGCCAGCCCTGCTGCTTTCAGGCCCCTCTGAAGCTGCAGTGAATGGTCCTGGCTCCTGTCGAGATGACTTTGGATTTACAGCAGAGCTCAACCTCCCACGAGCCTCCATCCCCACTCCCGGAGCTTGTCCTGTCAGAAGAGCTCTGGTTTGGAGCACCAGGATGTTGTTCCTGCTCCTGCCACCCTTCCTTTCTCTCCATGGCAGCCCCACAATGGGGAGGGTTGGAACTCTCCTCTGTTCAGCTGATATTTATTTTAAGGTTTGTACCATGTGCATTAACTGTGGTACTTTGTACCATGGTTCAGGGCTTCTGTGAGAGCATTGCAGAGTAAATATTCCATCATTTCCCTCATGAGGAGCCCAATTAGTCTGGGGATTGTTCAAAGAGTGCCTGTTGCACAAAAGAACCGTTGGGAGTGGAGACCTGGCTCAGTTGGTTAAAAAAATGGGAAAACTGAGTCACCATCAGTGAATGATTGTTGGTGGTGTCCCAGATCAAGATGTTTTCCCAAAGTGCTGTGGGTTTCCTTAAATTATTCAATGATTTTGGAGATCTTTTCCAGCCTAATGATCCAGTGGTTCCTTGGGTGGTGGTTTTTCCTTGCCCTGAGGTCGGGTCCCTTTGGAGGAGGGCTCTGAGCAGTGCCAGGTGTGGGAGCACCTTGGCCTTGTTGGGAGAACAGCACTGGTGGATTCACTGCAGGGCCACGCTCCTCCCAGCCCAGAACTGAGCAGGAGGTGCTGGCAGAGCCAGCTTGGGCTCAGCTCTCTTCTCACTCCCTCACAAACCAGACAAATGCCCACAAACCCATCCCCATGGTGATTCCACACCCTCTGGAATGTGAGCCCATGGATAAGGGATTAGGAGCTGGACTATCTACAGGGACACACCTGGGCTGAGATTAAAGGGGGAGCTGATGCAGCATTCCCCTCTCTGGGTGAGGAGTTGGAGGTGCCTCGTGTCAGGCTTTGGGCTGGGGAGAATGTGCCAGAAATTTTGGGAGAGTTGTCCTCTGTCAACCTCAAATCCACCTGGAACTTCCCAGCACAGGCACCGGCGCTGCCCTTTCATATCTTTGTACTTATTTGTGCTCCTGGGCCAAAGGGATAAAGGGAATTGTTCTTGCAATCTTCAGAGGAGAAATTTTGAATTTTAGATAAGGTTTTGTCAGTCAGGGCTGAGCTGCACTAACTCAGACCTGGAAGCAAACGATAGAACACATAAATTCCCTCAGCTTCCCGGATTTCTTTCCGTGCCTGATGACTTTTTCCAGCAATGGCCAATATAAATGAAGTTCCCTGCTATTACAGCTATTACAGAATATATTACTGCCCAGTTTGGCAGCTTTTGGAAAGCTGTTCTTTGTTTGCAATAAGCAATTTTCTTTTATCGGCGCCCAGAGCACCTCTGGGTCAACATCATGAACATGCAAATATTTCAGTAGATTGATTGGATACATCATAAAACTCTGTCTTGTTTTTCTATTATTTATTCTTTCAGATAGATTTATGTCCATTTGTGGCACTGGTTGTGCGAGGATGGGCTGAGTTTGTGGATTTTGGAGCTTCCCTACGACCTTGGAAGTGTTTGGAACACGGTGTCTCTGACCTTGAATTTATTTCCTGAGCTCCGCGCAGCCTTGGTAGCTTTTATACCATCAGGAAATGGAGAGATACAGCCTCTTTAATTTCCCATTTGCTTTAAATTGTTCTGATGAACTAATGATTAAAAATAAAAATGAGCAGGAGGGAGAGTTCAATATACCCCCACTGCCTATTGAGCGTTGCTGTGGTTGGAGGAAGGATTCGATTGGAATTGGAGAACTGAGCTCATGGATCTTGGGTTGTTAAACCAAACTGGGGTTCATTTTACTCCTCTGTTATCACAGGAATATTCCCAGTCCTGTGCAGCTTTCTGGCACCAAGTTTTCCAGTGAACTCCCCAAAATAAATGGAGCCCAAGTGGAGGAGGGAGGTGGATTCCTCTCTTTGGTAGTGACAAAAAGCCCTGAGAGAGGGAGGCAGGTGCCAGGTGCTACAGAAATGCAAAATACTCCAGTTAAGGAATGCTGTGCCTCCCTCACTTTAATCCCAGGTGGATTGTGGGGCTGTCCTGCCTCTCATTGATCCAATAAACGTGCTACAAAGATTCCCTGGGTAGTAAATAGGATGGACCATTTTAGATTCATAAAACCGCGAACTCCCGTCTTGCAGGGAGAACTTCCACGGAGCGTTTTTTGCACCCAAAGTAGGTCAATCTAATTATAATTGGCTTTAATGAGCACCACTCTGCAGTTCTGTACCTGTAGCTGCTTGGCACTCAGAAGTGCAAATGCCTTTGCTGCCTTTGGAAAAAAAAAAAAAGGCAAGGAGAAATCAAAGAAGTAATTTCTACTCTAATGCTTTTTGACTTGAAAGCCTCTGTGGTCCCCATCAGCAGGGTAAACAATCCAGCATGGGTGGGGAAAGCTGGAGCAGAGGCAGGGGTCAGCAGCTCAGAGGATAAAGGTGAAAGTCAGGTTTTGGGCCATGAGGTTGAGCCTTCCAGCTCTCTGGGATTTGGCTCCATGTGGAGGAATTCTTCCAGTAGAGCAGGGAGGGTTGGAGCAGTTTGAGGTGAATTCTCCTCTGTGCCTCCAAAGACCTCCAGGTACAGTAGCAGTGAAGGGAGAGGAAAACACCAAAGGGAATTTGTCATTTAGGCTGTTCCCAAGCACATTCATGTACCTGTGTCCCCAGAGAGAAGCAAATCTCATCTGCCCTGTGAGTGCTCATGGTGGCAGTGGGTATTTGTCTTTGGGATGCAGGTTCCCAGCTCCTGCTTTGGGGCAGGGATTTGAGGGAGGTTTCAGGTGCTTCATTGGTGCTACAGGAGGGGGTTTTGTTCTCAGAAGATGCAGCTGTGCAGCAGCTCCTCAGAAATACTGATTGAAGGTGTTTTCTGTGTGTTGAGCCGGAATGAGGAGCACAAACCTTTCAGAATGGGCTGAGAGGAACCAGCAGCCCTCAAAGACAGGGTCTGGCCAACAGCTTCTTCCCTGGGTCCCCTCACCAGATCTGACAGGGCTGTGAGTGCTCCATGGCAAAGAACCATTGCCAGAATCATGGAATGGTCAGGGCTGGAAGGCACAGGATGGTTTCTTTGCTGTGTTTGGAGTCAGGACAGGTTGTGCTGTGCTGACTGTCAGGCAGCCTTGGCCAGCCAGGCTGCTCGTGGTGGCTCAGCCCCTTGTGCTTTCCCAGGGTCAGGGGGGAGATGTGGCACTGCCAGCACACTCCAGCCCTTCTTCTGCCTCGTGCCCAGGTGGAACTGGGGGAGAAGGACACAATCAGCTCTGGCATCACCCCTGTGCTGCTCTGTGACCCAGCAGGGCCTGGCACCTGGCACAGGTGAAATCCCAAGTGCAGGGATGGGAGAACACTGGGGTTTGTGGTGGGCTGTGGCAGGGTGGCTGAGGAAGGAGCTGTCCCCAGGCACAGGCAGCAGCTGTGACTCCAGCTGTGCTCACAGCTGCTGGGAGCAGAGCCCAGGCCGTGTCTGGGCTCCACAGCCCTGCAGGGAGGAGGCCAAAGTTTCATCCTCAGATTTTGCTTTCCTCTGTTTCCCGGGACGTGGTGGGATTTTATTTTCTCCGTTTCCCTGCGTGGTCTGTGGGGATGCTGAGGACGTTCAATGTTCACCTGACACCCTCTAACTCTGTGCTTTTGTCTTTTCTCTTGCCAGCCCAGAACTGCAGTCACACATTGCAGGGCCCAAACGGGACAATACAGAGCCCAGGCTTTCCCTATGGATACCCCAATTATGCAAACTGCACGTGGACAATCACTGCTGAGGAGCAGAACAGGATACAGCTTGTTTTCCAGTCCTTTGCATTAGAGGAAGATTTTGATGTATTATCCATCTACGATGGGCTGCCTCAGCAGGGGAATCTGAGAACGAGGTACAGTGTTCATTACAGTGATGTTTATAAACATGTTCCCCTCCCTGCCACTGGGATTAAATCCAGCCTCGGATGTTTATGCTGCAATAAACTGGGAGTGTTTCTCCATGAGCAGTTCTTACAGGCTTTTTGATTTCTTATCTCTGATAAGGCTTGAAATGTTTCTCTGAATGCCTGACAGTAATGATTTATCAAGAGTCATCCTAGACATCCAGAGGAGTTAATTAGGAAATGGAGCGGGAGGGAAGCAGAGTTAATGTGCAGAGAGCTTCCCTCAGTCCAAACGAGACTCTGGGAGTGGGAGGATGGGCTGTGGGGTTCAGTGAGAGCCCTGCCAAAGGCTTTGTGGGTTTCCCCCTAAAATCTCAGCTATTCCCTAGCTCCCAGTCCATCCAGCAGCTGGGCAGGGCTGAATTCCCTCACATCTGCTGGATCTCCAGGGGGAAGAAGTGTTCAATAATAGGATTTGGTAGGAAAACTCTGCATGGAGAGACTTTGGGTGTTAATAAATCCGTGGGAGGCTGGTTCTGCTGTGCTGCTGTGGCAGCAGATGCCCTGTGAGGTGCATATGGAGCAGCCACACTGGGGACACGGCTGCTGGTGCCTGGTGGCAGCTCCAGCCTGACAGTAATGCATTCAAAAACTCATGGAACAGTGGCAGCATCCAGGCTCTGAATCCCTGGCAAGAATTCTGGGAGCCCTGGCAATTGATTTTCCTTCAAACCACTCGAGTCCAGGACAAATCCATTGACCTCGGTGTCTTTTTGACCCGAGTGGGACACCTGAGCTGCACCCTGGTGGAAATCAGCTCTTTATGTAGATTATTTCAGTTATGCAAATAAATCATCTCTTCATCTCACCAGAATCACGTTAATTACGGGACCTTGGTGTTTAATCAGGAGGTTCAGTGCTTTGCTGTGGGGGATAATGGAAAGGTGGAAAACCAGGGGTGAAATTTGGCTCGGGGGAACCTCGTGTGGTGAGAAGTTAATGCTGCTCTGAGCCACTCAGGGCAAGAATATTCTGCTTGGAAATAAAAGTAGCAGGAAGAGAATTTGTGGCCCTGCACTGGGGGAAGGTGAGGAGACAGGAAAGGTCCCCCCCAGCATCCCTGGTGAAGTTCAGGTGAACAGAGCTGGGGGATGGAGGCAGGAGCAGAATGTGGGAATGTTCTGGGTCCTATGAGGAGTTCAGGAAATGGAGTGAATTTAGGGCAGGAAAGTGAAATAAAGGGGGGGAAATTAAGAGGGGGATTCCTAGAGGTCTGAAAGTGCTTTGAGGGCAGGAAATTTAGGGCAGGAAAGTNAATCCCAAGTGCAGGGATGGGAGAACACTGGGGTTTGTGGTGGGCTGTGGCAGGGTGGCTGAGGAAGGAGCTGTCCCCAGGCACAGGCAGCAGCTGTGACTCCAGCTGTGCTCACAGCTGCTGGGAGCAGAGCCCAGGCCGTGTCTGGGCTCCACAGCCCTGCAGGGAGGAGGCCAAAGTTTCATCCTCAGATTTTGCTTTCCTCTGTTTCCCGGGACGTGGTGGGATTTTATTTTCTCCGTTTCCCTGCGTGGTCTGTGGGGATGCTGAGGACGTTCAATGTTCACCTGACACCCTCTAACTCTGTGCTTTTGTCTTTTCTCTTGCCAGCCCAGAACTGCAGTCACACATTGCAGGGCCCAAACGGGACAATACAGAGCCCAGGCTTTCCCTATGGATACCCCAATTATGCAAACTGCACGTGGACAATCACTGCTGAGGAGCAGAACAGGATACAGCTTGTTTTCCAGTCCTTTGCATTAGAGGAAGATTTTGATGTATTATCCATCTACGATGGGCTGCCTCAGCAGGGGAATCTGAGAACGAGGTACAGTGTTCATTACAGTGATGTTTATAAACATGTTCCCCTCCCTGCCACTGGGATTAAATCCAGCCTCGGATGTTTATGCTGCAATAAACTGGGAGTGTTTCTCCATGAGCAGTTCTTACAGGCTTTTTGATTTCTTATCTCTGATAAGGCTTGAAATGTTTCTCTGAATGCCTGACAGTAATGATTTATCAAGAGTCATCCTAGACATCCAGAGGAGTTAATTAGGAAATGGAGCGGGAGGGAAGCAGAGTTAATGTGCAGAGAGCTTCCCTCAGTCCAAACGAGACTCTGGGAGTGGGAGGATGGGCTGTGGGGTTCAGTGAGAGCCCTGCCAAAGGCTTTGTGGGTTTCCCCCTAAAATCTCAGCTATTCCCTAGCTCCCAGTCCATCCAGCAGCTGGGCAGGGCTGAATTCCCTCACATCTGCTGGATCTCCAGGGGGAAGAAGTGTTCAATAATAGGATTTGGTAGGAAAACTCTGCATGGAGAGACTTTGGGTGTTAATAAATCCGTGGGAGGCTGGTTCTGCTGTGCTGCTGTGGCAGCAGATGCCCTGTGAGGTGCATATGGAGCAGCCACACTGGGGACACGGCTGCTGGTGCCTGGTGGCAGCTCCAGCCTGACAGTAATGCATTCAAAAACTCATGGAACAGTGGCAGCATCCAGGCTCTGAATCCCTGGCAAGAATTCTGGGAGCCCTGGCAATTGATTTTCCTTCAAACCACTCGAGTCCAGGACAAATCCATTGACCTCGGTGTCTTTTTGACCCGAGTGGGACACCTGAGCTGCACCCTGGTGGAAATCAGCTCTTTATGTAGATTATTTCAGTTATGCAAATAAATCATCTCTTCATCTCACCAGAATCACGTTAATTACGGGACCTTGGTGTTTAATCAGGAGGTTCAGTGCTTTGCTGTGGGGGATAATGGAAAGGTGGAAAACCAGGGGTGAAATTTGGCTCGGGGGAACCTCGTGTGGTGAGAAGTTAATGCTGCTCTGAGCCACTCAGGGCAAGAATATTCTGCTTGGAAATAAAAGTAGCAGGAAGAGAATTTGTGGCCCTGCACTGGGGGAAGGTGAGGAGACAGGAAAGGTCCCCCCCAGCATCCCTGGTGAAGTTCAGGTGAACAGAGCTGGGGGATGGAGGCAGGAGCAGAATGTGGGAATGTTCTGGGTCCTATGAGGAGTTCAGGAAATGGAGTGAATTTAGGGCAGGAAAGTGAAATAAAGGGGGGGAAATTAAGAGGGGGATTCCTAGAGGTCTGAAAGTGCTTTGAGGGCAGGAAATTTAGGGCAGGAAAGTGAAATAAAGGTGGGAAAATTAAGAGGGGATTTCTAGAGGTCTGAAAGTGCTTCGAGAGGGCTTAGCAAAGTAAAAGATGAATTCATGCATTTGCTTTCTTCCCTTGGACATTGCTGGATCAGTAACTTCAAAACCTGGAGTTGCTGCTTTTGGCTGTTTCACTTATTTTGTCACCAATTTTAGGGTTTGGGCAATGCTCTGAGGCACAGGGTGGGATTGTTGGGATCCTCGTGGGTCCCTTCCACCTCAGGAGATCCCAGATATCATTTTTGGGGCATCAATCTCACCTCATTAAACTCTTAACTGGTGCCTAATACCGGGTTATTTTTTTCCCTTCTTTCTCCCTTTTTTCCCTTTCCCATGGCCATCAATTTTGCTTTTTTTTCCCTGCCTGCTTTCCAAGTGTTCTCAATTCATCACTGAGGCACGGCCCTGAAGATGGATGGCCACGTGTCACTCATCAGAGCTTGCCCAAAATGAGCTGTGAGCAAGGGGAAAAGAAGGGACAACGGATTTCTTTGCTTCTTCACCTCTCCAACTTCTATTTTTGAGCATCCCTGATGCATTTCAGCTCCCTCCCAACCCAAACCACTCCAGGATTCCTGGGAAGGGGTTAATGTTGTGTTGCTCCTGTGCTGGCAAACACCCTCTTGTCTTGCAACTTAATGTGGTGTGAAGGTTCCCTAATAGAATAAGAGCAGCCTTAATCCAATGAGGCATTTGCTAATAAACAGCTTTACTGGATATTAGGGAATTTGCGTTGCGTGTTTGTGATGAGGGCGTGAATATTAAATGGGTTTCAGTGCCTTAATTTAGACATCCAGGGCTGTTGTCATCTCTCAGTGCCATGACTTTGCTTTGTTTGCTAAAATCAGAGCTCGTTTCCAAGTCTTTGCTATTTCAGCTTCTCTCGAATAATTGGGATTTTAGAATTCTGGAATGGGTTGGGTTGGAAGGGAACGTAAATTCCATCCAATTCCACCTCTGCCATAGGCAGGGACACCTTCCCCTATCTCAGGTTGCTCCAACCTGGCCTTGGACACTTCCAGAGATCCAGGGGCAGCCACAACTTCTCTGGGCACCCTCTGCCAGGCCCTCACCACCCTCACGGAAGGATTTTTCCCATGGATTTAACCTAAATTTCCCTTTTTTTCAGTTGGAACCCATTCCTCCTTGTCCATTAGAATTTTCCCAGCTCCTGGCTTCCAGCAGGGACCACTGTGGGGGAATTTTCTGTGACACCTGAGAGCTCTGGTGGCTGCAGAGTTTTCTCTTCCTCCATGAGGGGACATCAGGATTTGGTTCCTGGCCAGGACTTGCCCTTCTCTCGAGCTCATTACACCAGACCAGACTGTCCCAAATGCTCTTCCTTTGAGTTCTGTGGGATCAGGGAGTCATGTGGAGCCCTGCTCTGGCTGTGCAGTTATTCCAGAGCAGCCTTTCCCCAGTTCCCATTGTGCCTCGTGATTGTCTCATTGTTCTCAGGTCTCTCCAATCAGGTTCCCTCCCTGATTGCCTTCCCACTGTGCTGGGCTCAGAAACTCAGCACAGGCCTGACCACAATTTGAATTCTTGGGGTTATTTATGGCTCTGAGATCGCTGTGGGGTTTGGGAGACTCTCTGCACCTCTTTGTGTCAGACTCTGGTTCCACGACATCCCCAGAGTGGGGAACAACCACGTGGCTTCCCCAGCTTTTTCAGCTGCTGGTATTTTGCAGGACCTTTTTAAAGTGAGAATTTTAAATCAGTTGCAAATTCCCTGATTTGAAACTTCGGGTTTGCAGTTGTACCCAGGGAAAACACATTTCCAGTCTCCCTGTGAGTCGGTCATTGCAGCTCCCTAATTCTGTTTTCCCACTGAGACCCGGTGAATTTACACTCCAAATGGAAGTGGTCAGCTTAGAAAATCAGGGTTTTTTTTTCTCACAGAGGTATTTAAAGCTACTTTGGGAAGCCCAGGGGACAGAAACGTGATGTTTTACCAGGAGAGACTCCTCACTTGTCAATGTGCTGAGCAACGCTGGGGTTTCTTAGGCTCTTCCAGGCCTTGGGCTTCCCTTCCCACCTGTTGTGGGCAGGGAATTGTGTTGTCCTCTGGTCTCTCTGCTGTTCAAACAAAATGTTGCAGTGCTGCTGAGTTTATTTGCCTGAGAAAACGTTTGTTTGAGGCTGTGCATCCAGAGGAAAACAACTCCCAGAGCCTCTGCTGTGTTTCCACAGGCGCTCTCGGAGGTGTTTATTGACACAGCTGGAGGGAACCTGCCCCTTCCCAGGAGGATTGTGCAGGAATCCCCGGCCCTGCAGGGTCTGGGGGAACGTTTGCCAGCCGTTCCTGCAGTGGGTTCTGTGCAAAGCAAAGGGAAAAGCAGAGAAATGCTGCTGCTGGCACACGGCTCCTCCCGCGCCCCACATCCCGCTCAGGTTGCTCCAGATCCTCATCCCTCTCCCCTGACAGGTGGCTGAAGAGTGAGGAGAAGGATTTCCCTCACTCTGCTGCGGGAGCAGTTCAGAACCTGGGCCGTATTTAATGGACTGGAAGTTTAAGTTGTTTGGTTTGAACTCAAACGCGATGCGATCCCTGTGATAAGAGCGGAGTTATCTGCTGGGCTGACCTAATTACAGCTGTGCCAGGAATTACCTGCACCTCCCGTGTTTCTCTTGATAACCTTTTAATTACTCTTTGAAAAAGCAGCCTGGGTGACTTGTACTTAATTACCAATCAAGAGCTCAAAGCTTTTGATCTTAAAAACAGCGAAAGGGAGGAGGAGAGGAAGGGACAAAAGGAACTGAGGAGGAGAAAGTTCCTCCCCCATCCCCGTGTTCCTCTGGCTTGCAGAGGTGCAAATTTGGGATGAAACCACATCCTGGGGTTTGGCCCTGCTAAAGAAATTCCTGGAAAAACAGCATTTGTCACCTGGGAATGCAGAGAGCTTGTGTTAGGAGTTTGTGTTGAGTCACCTCTGGTCCTGTGACATATTCCTTTGTCACTGCCTCATGTCTCCAAGGTGACTACAGTTCTTTTTGCTAAGGAGAAGGATAAATAAAGCAGAGGGCCAAGCTAAATCCTTTGTCACCTTTAGTAAACATCCGAGCCCTGCCTCCCTCTCCCCCTCAGCAGAGTCTTTTGTCACTTCCCATTAACTCCATGGGAAAAGAAACACAACAAAACCCCACTTAAATTTATGTTCTCTGCTTTGTAGGATAAAATCCACTTTATTTTTCTTTTCCCCTTGGGAAGAGCCGTGTTTGAGCTGCTCCAGCAGCTCCAGGACCCTTCAGCAGTGTCCCTGTTTTGTTCTGAGGAAGTGCTGAGTGTTTAAACTCCGTCTGCAGGATAATTGATGAAACTGGAGCTGAAAGTCTGGGAGAGGTAATGGAGTTAATGCAACTGCAGCAGGGCTCTGCAATTTCAGGAGGCTCGATTCAGTTTTTCCATATTTATTAGCAGAGGGTGCATCAGGAGGAGTGATGAAAGCAGCTGATTCAATCAGAGTGGGAGCTTTTTCCCTGGCACCGTGTGGAATGTTGTAGGCTTAGGAGGAGGCTTGGCACAGATATTTTGGCAGCCTCTTGAGAGATGGGGATGGAGCAGTTTTGTCCTGGTTTGGGGGTTAAAGGAGCTGCTCCCACCTCTGCTCTCCCAGGTGTGAGGTGACAAACACAGGGGTGTCTCTGAAGGTGTTGCTGTTGCCCAAATAACATTTGCTTCCTCAGATTGTTATTTTTTCCCTCCAACTGCTGATTATCCACGTTTACAGGCACGATCTCCCAGCAAAACCTGACAAGCCCCATCCCTGGAAGTGTGCAAGGGCAGCTTGGATGGGGCTTGGAGCACTCTGGGACAGTGGAAGGTGTCCCTGCCCATAGCAGGGGGTGTGGAAGGGGATGAGATTTAAGGTCCTGGGACTTTGTGAGTCTTGCTTTAAATGAAGGCATGTGAAGTGGATTAAGTGTAGAAAGATTTTCTGTAATTGGGCAGCATCTACTGGATTTTAATTAAGGCTCTGCCCTGGAACAGCTTTTGATGGATCTGTGAGCCCTTGGCTGCTCCTGGTGAGTCAGGCAGGGCTTTTTAGGCTGAGTTTAGCTCTGTGATGAGGAGGTGGCTCCAGTCTGGCCCTGCTTGCAAGAACCTGTCCCAAAAGTCTCTTGATTTAATACAGAATGAAATCCTCCAAGAAAATGTCCCTTCTGATGGAGAGATGCTGCCCTCAGTGAGCAGGGAGGTGGCACTTCCCTCTGGTGCCAGGGTGGGCTGGGCAGTGCAGAAATGGGTGGGGGGGAAAGGCAGAGCCCTGGGATGTGCTGGGAATCTCTCCCAGGAGCAGGGATCAATCCTGCCCAGAGCCCAGGAGCTGCTCAGCTCCCTGGGCAAATCCCTTATCAGCTTTCCCAGCTGTAAAATGACATAATCCCAGAAGCCCAGAAAGCTGCTGGCCTGAGAACTTTTCCACGCTGCCTTCCCTGCGTTTCAGGCTGTTTCAGACATTTGTGCCTCGTTTTCTGGCCCTGGGACACTGGATTTCTGCACTGCAGGGCTGCTCTGAGCCCAGGGTATTCCCAACACCTCCACAGTGGCAACACTTGCTCCTTGTTCCCCTCTTGCACCGTGTTTAGCAATAAACAAACCTTGTGTGATTTCCAGGGGGTTCCAAGAACTTATTTTTCCCATTTACTCGATTTCACACCCCTGGTGACTTTTTGTTCTTTTTTTTTTCCTTTTTTTTTTTTTTGAAGAAAGACAGAAATAACCCAAATATGCCAATTTCTGAATTGAAGCTGCTGAGCCGTGCTTGGGTCAGATCCGAACTTGTCTTTGTTTACTGGGAATGTCAGCTCGGATTTGCCAGGGGGTGACTGAGATTTGATGAACTTTCCTGTGAATTTGTGTTTTTCTTTCCTCTTGGTTTGTCATAACAAGGCTGAGAATAGAGGTGCCAGAGATGGATTTCATGGAATTGTGGAAGGGTTTTGGTGGGAAGGGACCTTAAGGCTCATCCAGTTCCACCTGCAGAGACGGGGACACCTTTCCCTGTCCCTTCCTGTGCTGGGAGCCTGGGGCTGGAGGCAGCTCTGCAGGTGGGGTCTCACCTGAGCAGGGCAGAGGGGACAAAATCCCACTGCAACCCCAGAAAGTCTTGGAAAAATGAGCGTGGAAGGGACGTGAGAAAAATAATAAATCACATCCAAAGTCCATGGTCTTCCCAGTCCATTGCATTGCATGGAAAATCAAATTTATTGAAATTTGATGCTCAGTACCTGTCCCCAGCCTGAGCCATGAAGGCCTCATATATCTGAGCTGGCTGTGCTGGCTTTGGGCTCTATAAATAACACTTTTCTAGTGGGAATTGACCCAAACCTCGCTTTAAACGAGCGGAGAAATCCATCCAGGCTGGGATTTATGAGCTCTGTCACTGTCCCCCGAGCCCGTGCTGGTTAATGAAGCTTTGTCAGTGTCAGAGGTAAGCAAAGGGCTCCTGGGCCTTGATGGATTGTGCTTGGCTTGGGCAAGGGAGGGAAGTGCAGCTGATTCCTGAGACTGAGAGCTGTGCTGGGTGAAATTCCTGGGAAAATCCTAGGTGTTCATGGCACTGTGAGAGGTAAAGGAGCAGGAAAAGCTGAGGAGTTTTGCCCTTTGCTTGCCACCATCGTGGTGAATGTCAGAGCCAGGGGATTGTACTGGTTTGGGGTCAGCCCTCCAGCAGCTGGGATGGGACAAAATGGGCTGTGTGGGGCTGGTTGGTGAAAAGGGAGAGGATCCTGTGCAGGTTTTGTTCTGTTTGCTCTCCCAAACAACAGCAGTTGAGTTCTGAGCACAAACCCCTCCACCTAAACCCAGCCAGGAGCTGTTCTTGTGCAGCTTTTAAGCTGCTTCAGAGTTAGTGGTGGTAGTTTTGTTTTTTTTGGTCCAGAGCATCATTTCAGCCTCACAGGGATGCAAATGAAAGGACAACTGTCTCAGTGACACCAGCGAGCTGTGCCTCGAGGACAGAGCTGCCTTTTAAGTGTCTGCAGCATTTGGGAGCTGGGAGCGCTCTCAGATCATGCTCTGCTTGTTTTATTGATGATTAATGAGAGTGTTCGTGTTCATATGCTCTGGAAAAAGGAAAAAAAAAGCAGCTGACATCTCGCTGTAATTGCGTTTTTCTTTAACAAATACAGGGAAAATCTCACGGAGCTGCTGAGGGGAGAAATTCCTGCCCCAGCCACGCCTGAGGAAATGCCAGGAGAGAGTGAGCTGGCTCCTCAGGTGTGGCTTTTATCCACAGCTGCTGGAAAAGGGAAACTTCTGTGGGGAAGGGAAGGGATGAGGTACCTGGGGTACAGCCAGAGGGGGCAGGCAGGGCTGGGAGGAGGAGGAGGAGGAGGAGGAGGATGGAGAGGCTGCACAGCCAGGGCACCCCAGGAGCCTGGCACACCCCGAGGGCACAGCACAGCCCTGCTGCCCCAGGCTCTGCCAAGTCCTAAAGCTTCCCTTGGGACCTGGCCCAGGATTTGGGGGAGCTCTTAAACCCCTTCAGGATGAGAGATGATTTCTAAAACAAAGCCATTCCTGGGAGTGACTGGGTGTTGTCAGCTGTGTCTTTACAGACAAATAATTCTGTCTCCTGTGCCGAGGTCTGAGGTAGGATGGATCCCTGTGGGGTCTCTTGAATTTGTTCTTCTCTTGGTGGTGCCCATTCCATTGGGCAGGACCTCTGTGAGTGCCCCCAGCTTCTCCTGAGAGTTCAGATTCCAAACCTCTATTCCTGGAGGTGTTCCCCCTGCTCACACACCCTTCATGGCCCTGAGGGAGTTGGAAATGTTGATTAATATCACTTTTCTCGTGGCCATTGGTCAGGTTGAGCACCCAGCCCTTTTCCCTGGCCCCAGAGTTCTCTCCTTTCCCTGGACCAGCTGGATAAGGCAGGTGAAGCTGGATTCAAAGTCTATTGGAAGTCTTGGGGCTCCTTCTGTTGGCCCCAGCTGGTGATGGATGAGTTGAATCCTTCCTGAATTCACCTTTCAAACCACTCCAGGCTGGCTTTGCCCTGTCTGCTGGGAGCAGTGGGAGAGGGCTGCTCCTCCCAGACTTTTCCAGAGGGTTGAATTCCCTCTCAGCCATTGTTTCCTCAACACTCAGTGATGGAACCACGGGATGGAGAAGGGACCATCAGGAGCTGGACTTGGAGGATTCCAATCCTCAGTGACCACTCTGGTCCTCTGGTGCCACCTCAGGGCCACCCCAGAGCTCAGGGCACAGGAGTGAGCCCAGCTGGCTCTGGAATATCCCAGGGAACAGAGTCCAGCCCTGTCTGGGCTCTGCTCAGGGCTGGGCACTGCCCAGGGCAGGAGTTCTGCTCCTGTGCAGGGAATTCCTGGGAATTCTGCCTCCTGTGCAGGGAATTCCTGGGATCAGCCCAGGTTCCTCTGGGGCCACTGCTGGGCCTGGGAGCAGAGCCTGGACCCTGCTGGGAGCCCTCCCTGCACCCAGGGACAGACAGGGGGACACAGGGACAGACAGGGGGACAGATAGGGATGGGCAGGGGGACACATAGGGACAGACAGGGGGACACAGGGACAGACAGGGGGACACAGGGACAGACTGGGGGACACAGGGACAGACTGAGGACAGACAGGGTCAGACAGGGACAGACAGGGATGGACAGGGGGACACAGAGACACACAGGGACCCATGGGGGACACCCAGGGACACCCAGGGCTGAGGGCCCCTCTCCCTGGGGCTCCTCTCAAGGCTGAGCAGCCCCAGCTCCCTCAGCCTTCCCTGGGCAGGGAGATGCTCCAGGCCCTTCCTCCTCTCCAGGAGCTCCCTGTCCCTGCTGTCCCGAGGATCCAGAGCTGGACAAGCACCCCAGATGTGCCTCCAGGGCTGGGCAGAGGGGCAGGGTCCCCTCCCTCAGAGCTGCCCAAAAAGGATCATTATCCCAGGATGGTGCAGGGGTGCCAGGCTGGCACTCAGGGAATGGTGTCATTTCCCCTGGGCACAGCAAGGAGAGTGGCTCATTTGATGGGAAATTTTCCCTAATAGGTGCCTTTAAATGACAGGCAGGAAAAGCTCACCCAGCTATGGGGTGGTGTAATTTAATGCTGGGTTAAATGATACAATCCAGTGCATTTTCATTAGGCCTTCTGAGACACTTCTGCAGCATTTATGCTTTAAAGGCTGCTGGATTGCCAGCTGCAATAACTGTTTTGATTGCAGCCTGAGCTGATGGTGGGCATCCTACCAGAAAAATAATGGGCTGGGCTTTAATTATGGCACCTGCACTCCCAAAGGGGTGCCTGCGTCAGTGGGATGTGGGAGCTGCTTCCAGAGGGGTGGGATGATGTGCACATGGAGCTGGGGCTGCTTGGAGCAGGGCTGGGGGGTCCTGGCTGGGCCTTGGGGGTTTGGGGGAAAGGAAATGTTCAGGTGTGGTTTGAAGGTGCTGAGCAGAGCACTCAGGGGGGAGCTGGCAGGGCTCAGATCCTTGCAGAGGTGGGTGGGGAGGTTTTCCATCAGGAGAGGATCCAGTGAGGGGCTGGGGAGTGTCCAGGGCAGGGAATGGAGCTGGGGAGGGGCTGGAAAACTCCTAATGGAGATGGGAAAGGGGCTTAGCCTGGAGCAAAGGGGGATCAGGGGGGGCTTGTGGCTCTGCACAAGGAGGGGTCAGCTGGGGAAGATTTGGGATCTGGGAAGAGGGACAGGAGGAGAGGGAATGGCCTGGAGTTGACCCAGGAGAGATTTAAATTGGGTTTTAGGGAAAATTTCTGCATGGAAAGGGTGGTCAGGCCTTGGAGCTGCCCAGGGAGGTTTGGGGTGCCCATCCCTGGAGGTGTCCAAGGAATTCCTGGATGTGGCACTGGGTGCTCTGGGCTGGGGACAAGGTGGGGATGGGGCACAGGTTGGACTTGATGATCCTGGAGGGCTTTTCCAACCTCAGTAATCCCAGGATTTTGGGATTCTGTCCCATCTGCATCCAGGCTGAGCCTTGTGGCAGGTGGGGGTTCTCACCTGTGGAAGGTGCTTTTCACAGCCATCAACCCTCCCAAACCTGCTCCCAAACCAGGTTTTTTCTGTCCTGCTGCAAGCTGGGAGCCAAACCAGGAAGGTTTGCAGTGTCTGTGGCACACCTGAAGCAGAGCAGAGGGGATGCAAACAGAGCAGAGGATTTCTGTGTTGATTTGTTTGGATATATTGATTTTTTGCAAGGGCAAGCTTATCAAGTGGCATTTCTGGCGCTGGTTTAGTTTGGTTCCTCGCAGCAGGAGCAGAATTAAGCCAATGAAAAACACATTGCAAATCTCACACAATCAGTGCTGGCTCCAAGCACGTTAAGGGGATAATCACTCAATAATCCATTTGGCCAGAGGTACAGAAGGAATGGAATATGATTATTCCTGCTGTTATTACTGCCCTCACCTCCAGAAAAACAGGGAATGGAGTTTGCTGCTTTTTTGCCTCGCTGGTGTGTGTTTTTTGTGATTGCTGCCCTGAAGAGCAGCGATGTCACAATTGCTGTTTGCTGGGCAATGATTCCATGTTCTGTCTGCCATTCCCGTGGTTTCAGTTTCTCTGGGATGCACATTTAGGGAGGAAGGCAGGAGAGCAGGTCCCAGGCAGGGATTCCTGCCAATCCAGGCTGTCCTGGGGCTTTGGGACAGCAGAGCTGAGGGTTTGAACACATCAGTGATTGCTCCTTCAGGGGGATGCTGCTTGGACAAGACAAGGACATCAGAGAAGAAGAGAAACTCAGTGAAGAGGAGGAATGGCTTTTGTTGTGGCTCCAGTGAGACACAGGAGCTGCTCCAGCTCTGTCCTGGTGCAGGATTTCCCTGCAGGAGCGTGGGGTGGAGGGTGGGCAGTGCTGTACAGATATTTTCCTGAGGGAAGCAAGATTTCCCCTTCCTCCTGGCTGGGTTTGCTTTCAGCACCTGGATGGAGCCAGGTGAGGTGCCCCGTGGGCAGAGGGGCAGTTTGGGGTGCTGGAGCAGAGTTTGGAGCTGCCCCTGCTGCCCTGCTGGGCTTCATCCATCTCCAGAGGCTCAGAAAACCCCGAAATCCCCTGGAAATTGTCTCTCCAGTCAGTGTGGGCTCAGAGAACAAACCCAGTTACAATTTCATGCCCTCATGCACAGGCACTTCTCTTTTAAAGGCCTGTAAGTAGAAAACAGGGCTGGTGTTGGAATAAACGCTGCAGGGCAGCGATGTTTTGGGTAACACTTAATTCCTGCAGCTCCCTGGGGACAGCAGCTCTTCCTTACAGGTAAAGGACATGTTCTTGTTGCCCTGAATTAAAAGCAACATCTGCAAAGTGGCTTCCTCTTAGCACAGGGACTGTGAGCAGAATCTGGGATGCAAAAAGCTCTGTTCAGAGGGAACAGATCCATTCCAGGCAGTGGAAAGCTCAGGCTGCACGAAAAAATGCCTGGGTGGTGGTTTGGGGTGAAAAAACCAACAAATCCCTGGGTGATGGTTTGGGGTGACCAGGAGAAGATAAATGAACAGGTTCTGCTTTTATTAAAGCTGATCCAGGCATTTCCTGGATTTTTTTTTTTTTTTGATGTTTCAGCAGGCCACTCTTAATTAAGCTGCCAAATTAATTAATAAAAACAATGACACTTTTTTCGTCAGCACAGTAAAACCCAAATCCTCCTGGATCCTGGAACCTTTGTGAACAAACAGGACCAATTGTCCTTCCAGCTTGTCCAGGCGATGGATTTTATGCTGAGGGCTGGTCAGTGCTGCTGTGCTGACATTAAAACTTAAATCATGGGCTGGCAACTCTGTGAGCTCTGCCAATAACTGGAAATTTTGCTTCAATAAAGTTCTCAGGCAGAGCCCGTCAGTTCTCATCAGTCAGAGCTCAGTGTGTGTGAAATAATATTTAGGTTTGCT
Source organism: Notiomystis cincta (assembly GCA_013398075.1). NCBI lineage: Eukaryota > Metazoa > Chordata > Aves > Passeriformes > Notiomystidae > Notiomystis > Notiomystis cincta. The sequence goes on along the minus strand of VZRX01018323.1, from coordinate 1,496 downwards.
AAATGAGAGCCAGAGGGAGGAGAGGAGGAAGTTCCCTCGCTGTCTCTGGGGGCTGGTGATGAGCTGAAGGAGGAATTTCTTGGGCTGGGTGCTCACAGGAATTTAAATGGTGCCCCCCCCAATCTGGTTTTGCTCTGTGGGTGCCTTTTTGTTCCATGTGAAGAGAGGAAATCCCCTGAATTAAAGAATACTTACAGGTGTTTTTTAAAGGGTCAGAGAGCTTTTGGGTGATTCTTTGCCCCCCTGGCACAAAGTCTGGCTGCTCTCTGTGGGATAAACCTCGGAGTGTGTTGTAAGAAGCTTTAAATGCTCTTTTTTTCCTGTTTATCTCGTGCTGCTCCTGCCCTTGTGATCCCTTGAGCACTCTTGATCCTGAAGGATACCAAATTCCTTCATTTCCTGCTGCTCCTGTGGTTTGTAAAAGGGTTTGGGGCAGCTCAGGGGTTGCTCCTGGGTTCCTGGCTGTGATAACAGCAGTGAGGGATTGCTGCAAAGCAAATGTTCTGTCAGGAAATGAGTCCAGGAATCCCCTTGGCTGAGTGTGAGGAGAAGGTCTGGAAGTGATTTTGGAGAATAAACTGGTCTGGGGATGGGTCAGCACCAGGGATTTGTGTCTGGGACTAATGAAGATCGTTAATAAATAGGCTTTTATGATAAAATCAGTTGTCATTGAGCCCTGAGTCCATAGGGGATGAGACAGGTGGGTTTGTTCAGATTTATTTGTTCTCTTCACTCTGATCCATGTCCATATCCTGGGCAAATTCCTGCTCCCAGATCCTCTCCTGCAGTGATTTCATGGCTCTGGGCTTGGATTTCCACCCCAGGGAGGAGTGGGCACCATCACAGATTCACTGTGGTGCTTTTTGGGTCTGTCCCCACCTAAAACCCCATCCTTGGGCTTGTGCTGGCAGGGACAGCTAGGTGAGGGGTGGGGAGGATTTCTAGAAACTTCCAGCCTTATCCACCACCAAACTGCAGAGCCAACACTCTGGAGGCACCACTTGAAACTTTAATTAGTTGCTAACATCCTTTTTTTTGCCCATTTTTGTGTTCAGTTCAGGGCAGAACTCTTCAGTCGCTGATATTTTTACTGCAGGCTTTTCAAACATTTTAATAATTTTAAATTTTAATTTAAATGTAATGATTTTGAATTCTAAAATAAATTTTAATAATTACTGAGCAATGCCCTGGGCTCACTCAGCACCCCAAAAATGAGGTGGATGGGGTGGGTTTTGCTGAGCATCCCAAGGTTTGTGGAGCACCCCAGGGCAGGTGTTGGTGGTGAAGCAAGGAATGGTTTGGGACAGGACAAGTGAAGAACCAGGAGTGAAGAACGACATGAGGGGCTCTTTGCTCAGGCACAAGGTGGGAAAAACCCAGGAATTTCAGGCTGTCCTGGTGTCTGTCTGCAGCTCTGAGCTCCTGCTCCAGAGCGTGGTGGGATCTGGTTTTGAAGGGTCAGTGTGACCCTGCTGTGGGTTTTGTAGGGCACTGGT
>VZRX01018322.1:0-87867 GCA_013398075.1 Notiomystis cincta | reverse complement strand
AAAAAAAAAAAAAAAGCTTAACTTGTTGGCAGCTATAGCAGAGTGAGAGAAAGATGCCTCAACCTGAAGTGGGTGACGACAGCCACAGCAGCTTTGGCTGTTTGACAAGATTGGTGAGCACAGATAGACCAGTCCTTCCCCAGGACATCACCCCCACTAAGTTGGGGACTTCCCAAGGTAGTGGGGGTGTCACAGTGCCACGTGTAATCACCACCAATGGCCAACCCCAGAGCCCCCTGGGCCCTCCTGAACCCATATACAGATAGTTCAGACCTCCTCAACAGCCCTTTGCACAATTTCATGATGTGCCCAAAGGACCAACAGACCGTATGAGCAGGCCAGTGTTCATCTGAGGATGCCAGGGTCACACCAGAGCAGAAGCAACTTCCAGCTCCAAGTTTTACAATTTGCCAACAAACCAGGGAAATGCTGGGACATTTTGTTTCTCTACAGGTCTTCTCACTTGCTTCCCCTCCTCTGCTCTCCAGACACGCAGCAGGGCCCACACAGCCCATGGGGAGGCTTGAATACCAGCACTGCGCAGCAGATGTTCTTCAGGCAGCATTTGAACCTTGCACAGAAGCCAGCAATGCAGTGTGCACTGGCTCCAGGGAGAGCCCTACCTGCTCCTGTTAATTACTGTGGTTAAAGCACATCTTGGAAGAGGCAAAGGCACTGAGCCTTGGAGGCAGCAAGCACGAACAGGGTGTTCAGGGAGAAGGCTGTGCTGTGGCCAGGAAGCCAGCAGACGGCAGCAGCACTCCATGCTGTGGTTCTGTGGCAGACACACTGGGAACAGGGCCCGTCCCACTGACACCCTCCCCGTGTCACCCTCCCGTGCCAGCACAGCTTTGCTCCAGGGCCGAGCAAATTCCCAAACCTGCCAAAGGAGACCCACCTGCTTTGTGGTTTGCAGCCACCTGGTTGTCATCTGTGTCAGAGTCACTGCTGTCACTGCTCGAGCTGTCGGCCGGGGCTTTCAGGGAGCCCTTGGTGAGGGAGTTTGCAGAACTCCCAGCTGCCTTCCCTGGCCGCACCTCACCTCCAGGCTGGGGGGGAACCGTCTTTGGTGCCTGGGGTGTTACTGGGGCGTTGGAGAGGACCGGGTAGCCTGTGAGGAGGGACTGAAACAGCACAGACACACTGAGGAGTCACAGCAAGGCAGCCTCCCACACACCAGACATGCAGATCTTTCTCTGCTGCTATTGTCCTCATACTTCAAGTGAAGGGCCCACCTTTGGCCACCTGTGGAGCCGGCTCTGTGAGCCCAGGGCTACCAGGAGAGGGGCCAGCACTGAGAGACACCAGCTGAGCTGACAGCCTGGAGAGCTGGCGGCCAGAGGTTCTCCTTTGTTCTCGCCCAGCAAGGCAGGCCTGGGGGAGGCTCCTGGCCATCAGCGTGCGCCCACGCACAGTTAATGCACTGCAGATGTGCTGCACGCCCTGCACGTTACTTACAAAGGGAATTTAATGTCTTGGACATGGGTTAAGTTACAAACTTAAGTGGGGGAAAAAAAATCCCTGCTGCTATTGGCAATGTGCACAACTTCTCCTGGTTTAACCCTTGCAAGGTACAACCTCCTCCTGTCTCTTCTCCCATGAACCCTGGACCCAAGGCCTGGCTGCCTAGGGAAGCATTCCAGGTTCAAAAGCCTCTCTCTCTGCCTCCATCCAAAGGTCTTGCTCACACCACTGCACTGCAGAACTCCCACTGCTCTGCTGGCAAACCCACCAGCAGCCTGTCTGCTATGGCTGAGAACTGAGTCTCTCTCAGCCCTATTTAGGAGCCAGCTGCAAGGCCCGAGATGATCCAGCCAGCTCAATACCGTACCTGCGATGCTGCATCCTCCTCCTCGTCACTGGACTCCGAGGAGGAGCTGTGGGCTGGCTGGGTCACTCCTGGTTTCTGCAGGGAGCCTGCTGGAAGAGCAGTTCCTCCTGTTAAATCACTGCTGCCTGGGGCTGAGCTCAGTTCCCCAGCACAGGCACTGCCACCAAAAGCCCTTCTGCCTCCAAAGAAAGAGGAACACCTCTCCAACCACTGCACATCTCCCATGGGGTAAAACAAAAGGCTGTTCCCACCCTGGTGGCATCAAGAGCATCTTCTGGAGAGAACTGACCAGGTTTGGGGGGCTGCTTGGGTGCCTCCTCCTCGTCACTGTTGGAGGAACTGCTGCTGTCTAAGGTGTCCTCTGCCTGGGTGGGTGGCACGGCCTGGCTCGGGGGGGTGTCCTGTGCTGGCTGCAGGACTGGTTTCCTCGCCTTGGCAGTGGAACTTCCTGGGGCAGCAGTGTTGGCTGGAGGAGCTTTTCCCACAGAAACCGTTTGCTTTTGGCTAGAAGCAGCAGGGACCTAGGGAGAGTGAGATGAAATAGATCTGGCAGGAGGAATAACCAGCTGCTCACGTCCATGAACTATAAGCAGCAGTCCAGAGTAGATGGGCTTGGACCACCTTGGCCCTTCTTCAGCTGTACTGCTCCAGTTTGTGTCACAGTCAGCCCAAGAACCTCTGAGAAGGCCCAGCTCACCCCAGCCCACAAGAGAAGCTGGCAGCTGAGGCCAAGCAGACAACTGCTATCACAAAATCAAAGCAGGCAGCCAGCTGGGAGCCAGGAACAGCAAAGGTACTGGGGCTACCCTCTGCCCCGTCTCATGGCATGACAGTTGTGGTTAGGACAGAGCAGCCCCTCTCTCCCTGCTTCATGAACACATCCCTCAGCTGAGGACGTGGCCCCAGCCCCAGCCCCCAGCAGACTTCTCCTTCTGCCCAGGAAAGCTCCCCACCTTCGTCTCGTCCCTCATTACCTTTCCTGCCAGTGTGTTGTGCTCTGAGGGATCACTGTTCGAGCTCTCAGACACTCTGCTCACTGCAGGGACAGCAGGAGTTTTTGTTCTCTTCCCTGAAGGCAGGGTGGCATTTGTCTTTGCAGCCACCATGCTCGAAACTGCAGCTACTTTGACGTTCTGCTGGGACAGACTCTAAAAGAGATGAGAAAGGAAATCAGGACAGAGCAAAGTTGGAGGGAGAAGATACAGAGGCACACACCAATCCAACATTAACTCCCAAGCCTTTCCATCATTTTCAGTACAGCACCAAGACTTTTTGCTTTTTAATTCTCTCCTTTACAAACCAGCTCTGTCTCCCATGAGCCTCTGAGCAAGGCTTCTGGCACAGCCAGGAGCAGAAATGAGGGCCAGCACCCCAAGAGGCACCTACCCTGAGGGCAGGCAAGGGAAATGTGCTGTGCTTGCAGGCTGTGAATCCCTACCCACTACAGCACCAGCAAAACTGCAGTTGTAAACCTTTGCAGAGTGGGCACTTGGACTCCAGGATGTCTTCTACACTCTAAAAATCACACACCAAGAGTTAATTGGCAACAGAGATAAACAAAGACACCAAGGACAGGGAAAAATCTGCCTCCAGATCCACAAGCCAGAAACAGATTAGGGGTCAAACTAACAAAAGCATTTTGTTGCCTCACATTTAAAACCTCCAATCAAACTTAATGTAAGAGGAGTTAAAAATAGAAAGGCCAGGGGCATGGAAACCAGGCACTGAGGACAGGTCCATGACACAAATGCCAGCAGAGTCAGGAAGGAGCACTCAGCCTCCTGGTTTGTGTTACTGACGAGCCTACATGAGCAGCTCTCCCCTGCAGATCTCTGACAAGCTGGGCCCTTGTGGGCTGACATTTCCCTCACACAACATCTGGCCTTTGGAAAGGAAAAGGCCCCACTCTGCTGTGCAGGGCTGCCAGCCCAACGTGGGCTCTCGGCCCTCTCGCACAAAGCTCAAGTTACAGCAACTGCATTATTTTATACAACCTCAGTAATACAAACATGCTTTACTCAAGGACTGCTCAGGATGGCTGCCTGCCCATCAGCTGACAGGAGACAGCCTCTCCACCAGCCACAGCCTCAGGCCAACATGGGGAGGGTTTCCTGAGTGCTCATCATGTCCTCCTGCCAGCAAAGGCATGTGTGGGATATGAAATGTGCTTGGCCACCAAGTCCTGGGCTCAGAGCACCAGCCAAGCCACCACCATGTGGAACAGTAGCTGTGTTACTCAGTCAGTGCGTTTTTTATGTGGTTTCTTGGGCTCAAGCTGCAGCACAAGTGCAGATACCCCCAAGACAGCTTCACAAGAAGGCAGCTCTGGCCCCAGGGAGCTCAGCCACAGGACTTTGCAGGACTGGCATGGAGACACAAAGAGACTCCAGTGGGAAAGCTGGGATCCATGACACTCAGTGCTGCTCTCAACACAGATATGTGGTAACTTCTCCATGGCAGGGGCCTGGCTCCTCCAGCTGAAAGGTAGCAGGACGGCTGTGCTGCCCTTCAGAGTAGATCCTTCCATCCTCCCTCAAGGCTTGTGGAAAAGAAAACCAAAGAACTTCAGGGGTCTGGGAGGAACCAGGCGATGGTTGCCTTAGAGCTACACAGATCATGGAAAGACTACTCCTGTAAGGATTTGGTTAAAATCCTGGAGTAGAGCAGAGGGGACAGAGTCCCAGTGGACGTCTGGGCTTGTGTGTCTACTCATGTTCCTGTGAAAGCACTCACACTCTCCTCTGCTCTCACACACTGCAAGATTGCTGCAGCTGAGATGTGCATCCCAGAGCTGCAGTCAGCCAGACCCAGACAGAGCTGAGAAAACCAGATCCAGCCAATGAGAGGTTCCTCTGCACTGCTCATCACCTGCACAATTACCACCTTCCAAGTCCTGAGACCTCCTGAGCATGCAGCACTAGAAGCCTACACAGCCAGTGGGTCAGCAGGTCCTCACCTGAGAAGGGGGGACTATTTCATCCTCTGAATCTGACTCCTCACTGGAATCATCACTGCTGTCCACAGCTGGGGGGGCTGTGGCTGGTGCTGAAGCCGGTGCCTTTTTCACATTTGTTGACTGGGGCACAGAATTGGTTTTCACTGCAGGAAAAGCTTAAGAGATTGTCACTGTGAGAAAGAGTTGCTGTCTGTGGCTGTCCAGAGCAGGAGCTGCTCCATGTGCAGGGGAGAGCAAGAAACCCACAAGGATGCAGGTGAGGGATCCTGGCTACTACCAGGAGACTTACCAGCTTGTGGAGGCTGCCTCTGTGCTGCAGGAGACTCCTCTTCGCTGTCAGACGAGTCACTGCTCTCACTTTCTGAAGCTTGGCTTTTCGAGGTGCTTACCACTGCTTTTTCAGGCTGCCCAGCTTTAGCAGCCAGGCTCAGGTTGGGAACAAGCCTGGGCTGCTCTGATAACCTCTTAACAAAAAAGAAACACAGGCCCAGAAATGTGGTATTAGTACAGGTGTTGTTTAGGAGTTTAAGTGCAGTTTCAGGTCAGGCTGGGTTTTGTTTTAACAGAGCTGTTACTAACATTCACATCAGCCTTGGTGTGTTATGAGTGGAAGGGGCTTCAGTCATTGCCTGGACTGAGCTGCTGCAGATGCATCCCTGTGCATTTAGCAATTTCCTTCTGACAGAAAACCCAAGTATGTTTTATAAGAGCACACAGACTAACAGTGCTTGTAAGCTCCTAAAAGCAATTCCTTCTTGAAGAAGAGACACTGGCTGGACAGGAGCCTGAAGACAGGAGAAGCACAGCAACCCTAAGACTCCCACTCCAAGGAAGCCTCTTATTTAAGCATAACCTATCCACAGCTCAGGGAATCAGTAGGAGTTGGGAAGCCTTGTGCCATAACACTTGCAAGATTCAGAGACAGCATTAGAGCAGCTGCAGCCCAGAGCTGCTAGAGAGGTCAGTGTAGATACAGGAATGACACAAGGGCTGGGAACACAGAGGGCATGCACAGAGTGCAACTCAACTTGGAAACTGATTTGTCAACAGGTCTAGGAATTTAGAAATCTCCAGACAACTAAACACCTCTGACACTCACTTGAGCTGTGTCTTTCTGCAGCACCTGTCAAAACTCAGATGTTCCAGGACAGACCACAAGCCCCTTTCCCTGCTGCATCAGCACTAGGAAGCCACAGTCACACAACTGCCAGGTGAGACTCTCTTCCTGGCCCCTCTCCAAGGGCTGCATATCCCCCTCCTGCACATGGAAAGTCAGTGGTGGCAGAGGAGAGGAAGCACCTGTGGAATGATCTGGGAATTTCCTTCCCTGCAGATATTCCCCAGGCTGGCAGTGCTCTGCACCCGCTCATTTACTCCACTCATGGCTCATCTCTGGGCTGCTCTGCCAAAGAGTACATCGTGTTTGCCAGGGCAGGCAGGCCCTGTGCACCCTGCATGTGATGCCAGCCTGCTCTGGCGCTCCGTGAGAGATTCCTGCACCACCCCTGCCATGCTGCCAATGCAGTGATACCTCCACAGCCTGCAGCAGAGAGCACCAGCACAGCAGCCTTTCAGGAATACCAATCCTACTGTGCTTCCTGGCACAGCCCTGCCACTGGGGCACTGTTTATCATCTCCAAGCCAAACACTAAACAGACAACAGCATCTGCATGTTTATCCCATTGCAGAACAGCTCTCTGAACAAGCCAAGCACATTCTGACTCTGCTTAGAGAAACAGAAACCTCCACAAGTGCTTGGAAAAGGGGGACTGCAAACCTCACTTCTCTGTTTTGTTTTGATACCAGTGAGTCACAATCTCCAGGAGAGAGGCCAGCTTTGCAATGCTGAACAGACACAAGTACTTGAAGCAGTCAGAAGAATTCACACACACTGCTCTGAACGTGCTAGCTCCTCTCTGCTGTTCTGAACACTGCTGTACAAGGGAAGAGCTTACCAAGATCAGAGCCCACTGGATTTTAAGCTCACTCAGTTTTAAGCCCTTCATAGCAACAGGTCTGGCTTCTTGCTCTATGTGGATGCACAGCACAGGGCCGCTCCATTTCCTAACTTAGCAATGGAGTGGGAAAGATTTGCCATGCAGGGGCATCCTAACACAGAAAGGACATAACAGTATCCACATAGAAACCACCATAAGGTTTACATAGTCTCAGATCCTCCTGGGAGGAAGCCAAGGTCCATCCACCCACATGAGATGGATGACAGCCTCAGGTGAGATCTGGCCCAACAGCATGGCCAAGTTACATCCAGGGAGCAGGCAACACAGGCAGAGAGCTTCTAACAGCTCGAGAGTCACAGGTACTGAAGTAACTCAGCGAGGAGGAAAATAACTCAAGAGGAAATCATTTTTCCTGCTCCCTCTCCAGCCCCCAAAGCAGGAGCTGCCTGTGGCTCAGTGAGTGTGATGACTCAGCTCCCGCACAACCCATCTGCCACTCGCTGGGTCCATTTGCATCCTGCAGCGCTGCATGACAGGAGGGGGAACAACACTGAGCCACGTGCGCCCAGCACGTTGTACAATCACACTCCAGCACTGCCTGTGCACTGTGTACCAGGGCTGGGACCAGTCTCTCAGCTGTGCCACGGCCCAGCAAAGGGACAACTGCCACCAGCACAGGAGGGGGAACAGGGCTCGAGGAGAGAAAGAGACCCTCTGTCTCTTGGGAGATTTGGCCTCTCCCCACATGGCCTGCAGACCACGATAAAAAGTTGCTGGCACAACTTCTGTCAGTACAACCCACACGGGTTTTCCTGGGATGTTCAAGGAAGACACGGGTTCCCAACACATGGATGCACGTGCATCTCACACCCACTCCTTGTAAACAGAAGCCAAAGCCTGTCTATAGAGGGCTCAAGTGCTACCTTTGGCTCAAAACACTCAGGAAAGAAGCAGCAGAGCAAAATTAGCAGTTCCAAAAGAAAAGCAGCTCACGGCATCTTTAAGGTCAGACTGTCCCCCAACACCATCGTTTCCCCCCAAAATATGCAAACACCTTGTCAATTTCTTTGACTAAATATTCCTGAGTCCTCGGGGGTAAACATACCAATTAAGCAGTTCAATTTAGGCATGATGTTCATTTTAATTGTGCTAATCCACCCCCACAGGGAAAGATGAAGCAGCTTCCAACGCTCTGTATCTGTTTGGATCTTGCACAGAAGCCAGAGGAAGTTGCAGGATACAGTAAGTCAGTGGTTAGCATATGCCCAAGTAGCAGATGGTGAGAGATGAGCTAAGAAGAGTTTGACTGGGAGGACAGGACTGTGGACACAGCTAAGCCCAATGGTTTATCTTCAGGCTTCACTCGTGGTCTCTGCCTGTAGGCTACTAACATGGGAAGGAACAGCCTGTCTGGCAAAAATAGAGCTCCCTCGATGACAAACTCTTCCTTGCTGACTCTGGCTGTTGAGGGGTAAATGTCAGTTTGCAAGAGGGAAGATGCTGAAGTGGTTAAGTCAGCAGGTAAAACTTGCTGTTGCCAGCTTCACAGAATCAACACTGGAGGACATAAACCTAGCCCAGCACATAAACCCTGCTAAAATGGACAAATCTCAGTGGTTTTACAGTGGGACCTCATGGCACAGCTATCAAATCGCTGTTCCTGTCACCTAGAGCTGAATCCTCACATATAATCAATCATGCAGGAAGAGAGCAGCACAGAGCCAACTGTTAGAGAAACGTCCCCCTCCACACACCTTAGCAGACCAAGGCTATGAAGACAAAAATGCAGAGCCTTGCTGGCTCCTGCCTGTCAATAGTCAAAGGACGTGTTGACAAAGAGCCTCCTTGCAAGGACACATGAGGCTCTACCCCCAGCTTTCCTTCCTCCCTTGCAGACAGTAAGGCTACATCTCCAAAAGGCTGCTTTCAGGGCACTTTCTGGAGGGCCCTGCAGCTCAGAGTTGAGGCAGAAGGTCTCAATACAATGTGCCTAGGGATGCTCTCAGGAAGGGATTTGCATCCCTTTGAGTTTAGCCACCTGAGTATGGTGTGAGCTCCCAGTCCCTTCTCCTTTGGTTAGAGAACTCTGACCAAACCTTCACAGGAGAGCCAAGACCAAGCTCCCTGTGACACTGCACACAAAGCCCACTCCAGAGGGGCAGGGCACAAGGGAAAATAGCTGGTATCAAACCATTTGCCTCCCACCTCCTCTGGAAGGCTGCATGAGAAGAGTGAGGCTGTACTTCCAAATAGAAAGATCTTCCTCTGAGGAACTGAGAAACAAGATATTCCTGGTGTTCCAAGGAGATCAGTAGCAACATCTAGGGGATAAACACTTGTCTTACATATCCCATCCCTTGGCACTGGGCTGAGTGCAGCACCTACCTTCTGGCTGATGGGCACAGGGAGATCCTCCTCTTCACTGGCTGACGAGGCAGAGCTCTCCACTGGCTTTATACTTTCAGCAGGCTTTGCAGGAGCAGCAGTCCTTCCCAGTGAGGTTTTAGCCTGCTTTGGCACTGCTGGTTTAGGTGCTGTCTTCCCTTGGGACAGTGGAAGTGTTTTTGACTGAGTTGCTTTGACGGAGAGTGATGCTGCTGGTATAGTTTTCACTGGGGATGGGACAGCCTGGGAGGATTTTGGAGGTGATTTTGCCTGGATAAGATATGAACAGAGTGAAATAAGGCAAATCCCACAGCAGCATAATTCAGTTGCTCAGACTGCAATCAAGGGAAGAAATTTCAGAGCCCCCTGGGAAAGGCAAACCCTGAAGGAAGATAAGTGATTGGCAGGACACAAGGAATTCTTTCATCTAGCTGTGTGGGGATGGTCTCCCAAGATGAGAAAGGAAGACCAGACATTCTTCATCAATCTGCTGCTACTACCAGTCCCCTCCAGTGAGGTACAAGGCAGCACTTTGCACTCTCCACAGCAGGGAAGCTGAGCTGCACTACAGTCTGACAAATTAGACACTATTTATTGCAATTTATACCTGAGAAGCAAATTCCATGATAATTTGCCTCTTCAGGTGGGAAAAAAATCGCTGGGTTGTTTTTTTTTTTTTTCATTTAAAAGTACTGATGGATTTTTCTAAGAAAGGCACAATGGGTTGATTAAAGCTCAGAGCAAAGACACGGAGGTGCCTTTTAACACCTCACGCCTCCTTCCTCCCACCCCCAACATGACTTTGCTACACACTACATGCATTTACAAAATTTTCTTTTCTCTGCAGTTCCTAGCCCTGAGAGGCATACAAGGAGAGAGAGGATCTCAGAGACACGCACTTGGGTGACTGATGTACGTTCTTCATCCTCACTGTCTGATGAGCTGCTGCTCTCTGATGTGTCATCGGGCTTTGCTGCCCCAGGAACCGTTGGGGATGGAGGTTTGGCCTGGCTTGCTGCCAGCACTGTTTGCTTCACTGCATTCTTCTTAAGGGACACTAGAGCAGCAAGTGCACTTTTCACAGGTGCTGCGTTAGACTGCACTGTTTTCACAGCTGGCTTGGCCTAGGAACAGGGGGAACAAAAGGGAACAAGAGAATCAGGTAACACCTTGGAGGAAAATGGTTGAAAGCTCTAACAGCATGGAATGTGTTTCAAAGCAAGCTACCTTGCTAATTTTGACCAGGACAGGCTTTTTCAGACCCATGGGCTGTGGAATATCTGAAGCAAGTCACTTTCTCCATGAACTGCCTGACTATATCCATCAAACTGCATACTAATCACCTCCTACACCTCCTTCAGCTTCAGGCACTAGAAACTGGAATAGCATGGTTGATGTCGGCAGGGTTTAATGGGGCTCTCAGCCACACAGCACGTGCTCTGGTCTTGGGTTTGGAGATCTCACACACCCAAGGTAAGGGGTGATGTTGGCATACAGCACTGCAGCATTGACTCCCTTCTTCAAAAGAAGAGAAGTGATTTTCTAGGGACAAAGAATCCATGTTGGAGAGGTTACCTGGATGACTGGAGTTGCCAGCTCCTCCTCAGAGGATGTGTCCTCACTTGATTCCTCACTGCTGCTCTTAACAGCCTCAGCTGCTGGCTCTGAAACACAAGTGAGGAGATGTCACAGCTGCTGCCTGCTCTGAGCCCCCAGAGTGTGATGCTGATGTGGATTTTGAAGTGAGGGACCCAGAAAAAGCCACAGAGAGTGCTAAGGGGATTTGCAGGGAAGAGGACTTAGCCCTGCTGAAAACATCAATGGCCTGCTGGGAACAGCTTCTCCAGACACATGCTGGCCCACAAACACCCCTCCTCAAGCACAGGCAGAGATGGGAAATGCTTCCTGGCCACCCTCTGACCCTATGGGGAGCTGCCCAGCCACACAGAGCTCCCTGCAGGGGCACCCAGCCTGGCTGGGCCTCCTCTGGAAAAGGGTAAAGAGAAGGATCATTTCCAGAACTTCTCACCCTCCTCCTCCAACACACAGAGACACACTTCAAAGCATTTAAAGATTTCCCTGAAGACTTCAAGCCCCAAAACGAATCACTTTGCAACTGGGAATAAAGAGAAAACACTGCGGTGCCTTTCCACAAAGCTGAAAGTATCAGCAGCATTAGTACTGCACCTCCTCCGGACACACTACGCTGTTAGCTCCAACCCCTGGGTATGTGCTGGCTGCTGCCAGACATCTTAGCACAGGATCTGCTGCCTGAAATGGGAGCAAGCACGCTGCATTCATCCCACGGAGCTCCGGAGCTGGCTGCTTTGCAGTGTTCTAGCAGCCTCCCCAAGGAACAAGCATCACTTGAGCTTTCCAGCAAGGAAGCCGAAAGGAACATGCTGAAGGCACGTCTCAGATCCAATCTGCAGCAGAGCTGGAGCTCACACACATCTACCCCACCCTGCAAGTTCCTTACCCGCCTTGGGGGCTGGGGCCTTCGCAGTTGGTGTCTCCTCTTCCTCCTCGCTCTCGGATGAGGAGCTGCTGCTGCTGCTGCTGCTGCTGGAATTTCCCAGTGCTTTGGTCGTTACTGGTGCTTTGCTTTGTCCTACTTTGGCCACAGCTGCTGGGGCAAGTCCAGGCTTCCCAGGACCAGGCACTTTCTGGGCCTTGGCCGGGGCTGGAGCTGCAGCTGGGGCATTGGGCTGCTGCTTGTTAGAGAGCACAGTTCTGTCAGCAGCAGAGAGCCCTGCTGCTCTGCCTGCCAGGGCAGTGGGCTTGGGAGGAGAATGCAGGGAGTTGGCAGCTTTGCCACCCACCACAGCTGCTGTCACCTACGGGAAATAAAGGAAATTAGAAGGCTACACACAGATGAAGAGCTAAACTGGAGACAATGTACGTGCAACAGCAATGTGGCAGCAAGGTAAGCCACAGAGCTCTTTAAGGCAGCAGTTGGGGGATAGGTCTCCAAGAGAAGGCTTATGGCAGCATAGGAGGGTCATTTAAATACGATTTCCACCCCAGGACACAATTCTACACATGCTGAGGCGTCTGGGACAGTCCTGGTCTCAGAGTACCATCAGCCTTCAAAGCCAAGTGCATTGCCTTACCGTCACTGCACCTTTCCCAGCAGGAGCCTCCTCTTCTGATGAGGACTCATCTTCCTCACTGCTTTCTACATTCACTATTGAGTTTGTGGCCAGAGGAAGGCTGGCTGCTGCACAGGAGAGAGCCACAGAGCAGCTGTGTGAGTGTCACACCAACACAGTCTCTAGTTTGCAGGAGGGCCCCAGCAGCAGGGCAGGGTCCCATCTCCACATCTGACCCCAGACCATCACCACTGCTGTCCCTGTGACAGGCAAGTGCTTTGCTCCTCCACCCCATCCCTCTCCCAGCCACCAAGACAGGGAACTTGTCAAGATCTGTGGTTTTCTAAAGGCTGGTCTACAGCAGATCAGACTGAGCCAAAATATATCAGACACGAGTTTTTGTTAGACTCTGCAAGCTAACACCTCCCACACCAGCTGCACAAGAGATCTATCCCCACCTCAGACAGAGGGCACTGGCTTTCCAGACCATCTAACAAGACCTTCCCCAATCCATGAAACAGGCCTGCCTTTGCTGGCCCAACACACACCTGGGACCAAATAGAAGGTGCTCCACAGTAGGCAGCAAGAGGTTCCCAAAGCTTCACCCAAGCAACAACACCCATCCCTCCCCAGTGAATCATAACAGGTTTTTTCTAGCTTCAGCAGACATCTGTGCTCCTCGGAAACTCCACATGAGAAGGGGGTGCTAAATTAGTTGTCCTATTTTTCTCTGAGCACAAATGAATAGCCATCACTTTATAAACATTTTCTCCAGCCAAGCAAGCTGGGCTGCTCCTACACAAGTCTCCAGTCCTACTCTGTAAACTCCAGGGAGATGAAAGTCTCCTACCATTTGCAGCTTTCGCCTTCTCTTTCTCATCTTCTTCTTTCTCTGAGCTCTCAGAGCTGCTCACGGGATCAGGAACTCTGATCTTTTCTGGGATGGCTGCCTCCTCATCACTCACCTTTCTTCTCCTGGAATTTGGTGGAGTTCTGAGGGAAGACAATGGGTGTCAAAACAGGGGAAAAAATATCTTGAACTATTTTAAATATAATTATTCATTCACTCTCAGTCTAAGAATAGGCAGTGTCATTTCTCTACAGAGGAATTCCTAAGGGGGTGGGAAATATTTCTCTAACCTCCAAGGCATATCTCCAGTCCTCAGCAAACTTCCAAGAGCAACATATTCCTGCAACACTCAGGAGAGATCCTGAACCTACACCTTTATTCTGTGCACTAGGCAGACTCTTTCTCACTTAAGCAGAGAAATAAAAATATACACAGTCAGGCTGGTGCTTGATAGAAGACATCCTACAGAACAAATTCCATCTCCAGGAGGCAGCTACAGCCTCAGAGAAAGTGGAGCCTCAGGGTTAGGTCCTGGCATTCCACAGGGCCAGGAGAAGCCAATCTAAAGGCCACAAAAGCCATTTGAACTTGGGCTCTCAAGTCAAAAGGGCAGGAAAGTGAGGTTGCAGAAAAGTTTTAGGAAAGAAGTTGCTGAACCTACAGAAGATGTGTTAGAAAATGAGAAGAGGCCACATATGTATAAACCACTTAAGCTGCTCAACTGGGTTAAAACATTAAGCCAGAGAAAGATTTCTCAAGGCTCTAAATCCTACCTGTACCAGAACAGATTATGTGGCTAAAGTTACCCACATTTTCATTTGAAAATTAAAGACAACATGTTTGCTTTGTTACAAGGATAACACTGGGCACATGCTGGTGTGATTCACACATACAATGCTTCTAAGCCCTGGGACACACAGTTATCAGAAGCAAATATCCTCACTTCTGGGCCAGTTTAGCTCATTTTATTTGTTCATCTGTTTTAAAAACAAGATTAGTTTAACAATTTGATGAGTAAAGACTGTGCTTGGTGTCAGAGTGTTCTGGCAGCACAGCTGTAACATCAAGTCTTGTACAAGCAAGCTAAGCCAAAGGCACATTTGCTCTTAGAAAGTCCTGTAACTACTCCAATAATCCTTTTAATAAAGCAGCAGCACAGCCCACACAGGCAGCTCTGATCCTGGAACACCTTCCTGATCCAGTGGCAGCTGCCAGCACAACCCAGACTGATGTGAGAACTTGTTGTGAGTGACCAGGAGCTCAGGAATACTCTGTGAAGGGAAGAAATGGTGTCTGCTAGCACTGTCCCTGCAGCACTCCAGAACATCTGAGGGCTGCAGGGCCCAGGCTGCTCCTAGGGCTGAGATGGTCCAGCTTTCCCCAGCTCCCAGGCACCCTTCCACCCCCTCTCTGAGTCCTCCAAGAGTAAATGCAGCTCTGGAGGGAGGCCAGTCCTGTAACCACAAGTCTCAGCTTTAGGCTCACTCAGGAAGAGTCTGTGCAGAACAGCACCAGGGACAGCCTTGGTGAGAAGGGCAAGAGCCACAGGGCAGATTAAGGAAGGACATTCTGGGGACAAAAGCCTGTGAAGCAACACGATGTGATAAAGGCAGCTCCCTCACAAGAGCACTCCAGGACAGAGGTAACTACTGGCCAACACACCCCTCATTTTGGCTCCCAACCAGGCAGGACCAGGACAGACCAGGGCTAACAGATGTCTCTGCAGGGCAGGACCATAACAAAAGGGTGACACTGAAGAAAAAGGAATTAAACCTGATGCAAATGCTCTGTTGCCCCTCAAGTTTACAAACAGCAGTGTCTGGGAGGGTTTGCTACAGCAGGCAGGAAAACCAGCACATGGGAAGGTCACCATCAGCACCCACAAGAGCAACAAACCACTGTTAGAGGGAGGCACTGCAAACCTATTTCTGTGCTGCTGCATCCTCATCTACATCCAGCCCTTCTCCTCTCGGATATGGAGGACAAGAGCAAGGCACAAGGCACCAAGCAGAAAACTCCTTTGAAAAAACACTTCCCAAGGCTGCTGGCATGGCCATGCTGAGGAGATCCTCAGTCCAGTGCTGCCAACTCCACAGATTCCCAGATAACCCAGCCCTGAGGCTGCCTCAGGCCTCTCTGCAGTGCTGCACTCCAACACCCAACCAAAGCAAGCACAGGGTGGGTGCAAATATCACAGATGGGAAGGCTCCCTCCTGCAGACCTTCAAATGGGGGATAAGGATGCAGGAAGGCGTTTGGAACATGTAAGGACTTGAAAGGACAGGCTGAAACCAAGAGACTTCCTCTGAGTCAGATCATCTGTGATGATGCCAAGGTTTAAGTCCCTGTAAGAGCTTTGGCATTTCAGCATCTGCTCAACTTCTCTGTTCTTGGGTCAATAATCCTGCAAAGCACGTGGCTTTAAAAAGAAAGTGAAAGAGAACGGGGGAACAGATTTCTCACAGTAAAACATGCCTCTGCAGCACCGACCAGGGCAAGCAGTACCAGCTGCTCAAAACTAAAGCAACAACTTATCTCCAAGTTCAGGGAATTTTAGACCAGCATAATCCTGAACATCTGAAACGAATTGCTGTGAAACCAGGAGTTAGGAGAAAACTCAGCTGAGCACAGTTGTCATCGGAAATCCTCTGACAATATGGAATTCCAGCAAATAAAAATCACACATGCCATGCAGCCTAGACGTCAGCACAGCCTGGAATCTATCAGATATTCATTCGCCCCTCTGACTTACTTTTCCCAGTGGGTAAAGATGTCCTCGAGAGAGGTCGAGAGGGAAGGAAGCAACTTCTGTGAAAGCAGAGCGAACACCATCAGGCACCGGCCGCGTTTCGGGATGTGACCAGCGGACAGAAGCAGCGGGGGCCCATCCACGACTCCCCAGGAACGCGGGACGGTGTCTCCCTGCACACAGCTCCNCGCGGCGCGGGCCCGCCCGCCCGTTACCTGCCCGCTCTGCGCCTGCAGCTCCCGGGCGGCCCGCGCGAAGCCGCCGCGGAGAAGGTGCTCGTGGATGAGGGCGAGCAGCTCCCGCCCGCCGTCGGCGGCCATGGCGCGGCCCGCGTGCCGCGCCGGAGAGACGCCACTTCCGCTTCCGCCGCGCGGCCCCATGGGAAACGTAGTGCCGGGAGTGGGGCAGCGGGGAGGGGCCCGGCGATTGTCGCCGTGAGGGTCTCTCAGAGCGCCGCGGGCACAGAGCGGGGGAACAGGGACGGGATCGCTGCACGGGCTCTCCCGTGCCGCCCGGTGGGGAGGATGGAAGGGCAGAGGGGGGTTCAGCCCTGAGGTTCTCTCACACCCCCTCAGCTGGGGATGGGGCAGAAGGAGGAGCGGGGGTCGCTTCGCGGGGGTCCCGCGAGTCGCCCTGGCAGGGGATGGGGGAGCCGGAATGGGGGAGTCACCCCCCGTGGCGGCTCCCTCACTGCCCTGGCGGGGACGGAGGAGGAGGGAGAACGGAGGAGTCACCCCTGGCCGGGGCTGGGGCCCCCACAGCCGCTGGGCCGCAGATGGGGGCGAGCAGAGAGCGGCGGAGGGCGAAGGAGAAGCCGCCCACCAGCGGGGGAGGCACAGCGGGGGCTGTTTCGGCAACACCATATGTAATTCTATATATTCCAGAACAGTTTTCCATAAGATTTCATCCACAGCGCTGCAAAGCTGAGTCCTCGGAGCTGACTTAGTGCTGAGTGGACTTTGAGCTGCTCTCTGGCATTTTGGGGGCTTAAATAAGCAAAGGGCAGAAGGAAGAAGCTGCTCCTGATGCAGAGCAGCTGTTGGAGAGGGGCCAGTGACAGAGGGGCTGCCCCACTACCACCCCCCACCCCGTGCTGATACTTTCCAGGAAAAATCTGGCTCCCATCACTTTGGCAGGGGTTTATTTTTGGAAGGTTTAATAATGTCCGTGGTGCGCCTGTCACTCATTCAAAAGACAGACCCTTTATTTGTATTCATAGGCAGGATTAAATATAAATCTGGCCTGGCTCCAGCTGGCTCTTGCACCAAACGTCTTTGACACCAGCATCGTCCAAGGCTGTAAAGCCACGGTCCAGGTGGCAGTTTTACAGCTCCTGTAAAAGGATCACGGCCCTTTCTGGGACTGACCCCCCTGCTCAGGTGGCCACTGCAGCCCAGCAAAAATGTGGCCACAGCACAGCGGGGTGGCTGGACCGCAGCGGTGTCCTGGCACAACTGTGGCTGCTCTGGGGTGACCTGAGGCACAAGGTCTCAGCTGGTGGCCTGGTTTGGGGCCCTGGTCCTCCTGCCTGGAGAGAAAAAGCCCGAGGGATGGAAGCATCTCAGGGAAGGCTGTGGATAGAGGCAGCCTGAGGATGGCTGTTCATGGCCTCTGAAAGTGAGGTTGGGTGTAGGTTGAGCCTCTGGAGTCCAAAAAGAGCTCTGTCTGCTGCAGGGATATGAATGAACGGCTTTGGGCCTACTTTGACATGGTCTGGAATGGCTTTATACCTCCAGGAATTCTCAGTTTGCTTTGGTTATTTAAAGGAAAAAAAATAAAATGTGAACACTAATCCAGCTCCCACCAGCAGCCTGGTGATTAGAGGAGCTGCTGCCTCCAGCTCAGGGTCTCTCCTGGGCAGCAAAGCTCTCCAAACATCTTGAAACAAATATCAAACTATTAGTGGGGGCTTGTGTGGTGCAGGGAATTGCAAAGCAGTGTTTGGAGAGGTCTGGGACAGTTAGCACTGGGAGGGTGGCAGGTGACCCCATTAGCAGGTCATCAAATGCCAGCAGAGAGACAAAAGAGGGGAGCATCCTGATAACCTGCGGGGGTGGGACAATGCAGGGCGACCCTCAGGTCAGGAGGAGGGGAGCACAGCCCTGCAGAGCGAGGTGTTCTGCCAGCCCAGCTTTTCCAGAGCCCTCTGATGTCCCTGCCAAGGGACGATTCTTTACAGAGTGCCTGGGGAAAGCCAACCTCATTATTTTCCTCCAGCATTTGGGTGCCAAGAGTCCAACAAGTCCCTGCTCTGCTGCATTTTCAGCCTCCCCTCTTCTCCCATGGCTCAGGGCACACATGCCCTAGAAAGCAAAAAGGGCTTGGCTTTGACCAGCTTCAGTAAAGCAGGGGAGGGAGGAAGGTAGATGGGCACAGATGGGAGGAAACACTTTCAGGAGAGACTGCTTGAGAAAGGAAAATAGAGGCTGTTAAAGCTCTGAGGGCCCATGCACAAATGACTTGAAAAATGGCCTCAATTTCCTCCCTGCCCCCACCAAGTGTCTGCCATAGTTCAGGGTCACCTGAGTCCAGAGCTTCATGCCCTGAAACCACGACTGCGCTCCCCAAACCACAGCGCAGGGCCTGGGAATAACACAACCCACTTGAATGAAGAAACCTGAAAAAACATAATATGTATGCTGCACCACAATTACAGGTAGAGAAGGTATTTGAGGTGGTTAGTAAACATGTCAAAAAATAAATACAGCTATTCAGTCAGCAAACAGCTGCATGATTATAACCAGGAAAATCTACCCCAGCCCAAAACCAGCTGAGACCAAACAACACGCGCTTATTAAGGAGTGGTATTTTTTTGTGTGTGTGCATGTTTTGGAAGGAGGTTGAAAATATTTTGCCCACTCTTTATTTTAGGAAGGTGAAATGTCCCTGGTGGATTTCAAAAGCCAACCTCTCGGGTATGTGTTCTCCATGCCAAGACACTGAGTCACGAAGATCGGAGGAAGCTGTTGGAAGTCCAGACAGGGGATGAAACAGCTGTAATTGAGGAGCCAGCTCAGCTCTGTCTGCTAATAACCACACAGCCCTTCCCTGCCCTCAGCCTTCGAGCTGAGGTCTTTGCTCTCTGCCACTTTCACAGGCTCCCTGGTTGTTGCTTGGGGTCAAACTTGTCCGCACCTATTCCGTCCTGAATGACTGCTTGTGTGCCAGCCAAGCCTGGGGTCAGGGAGTGTGCCTGCAGGCTGGGGAGCACTGTCCTTCCTGCGTTTTTCCCGAGGGAGCTGACAGCCTCCAGGCACGTCTGCAGGGCCCTTGGGCTTGCAGGAACACCTTGCTGCTCTCCAAGCTTCAGTTTAATGTATTTGTGCACCCTGGAATGTCGTGTGATGTAGCAGCAACACGTCTCCAATCACAGCCTGGCCTTTTTGTTTGGTGCACATGGGGTTGCTGATGCCTGTTGAGGGCTTGCAGAATGAAGGGACTGTGATCCATAGGAACCAGGGGACAGGGTGGTTCACAGCACACGTGGGGTCTAGATGTGGGAAGGTCCCAGGCTGTTTGCCCAAGGAACTTTCTGGCTGCTGGTGTGTACACCTTGGTGGTGGGGCAGGGACTAGAGGAAAGGTGCTCTGGCTGCTCCTCAGCTGTGGCAGCTCCTTGCCTGACATGTTTTATGGCTGCTGATTCCATCCAGAACATGAGCTGCAGGCATGATGTTCCTTCTGCCTCAGCTCCAGAGCAGGATGGGATGGGTGGCCAGGGACAGGACCCTTGGGACCCCCAACAAGTAACTCTGATGTGTCTCATGGGTCAGATCATTGGCAGAAAGTGCAGCCATGTTTAGAAAGATAATCTTCATGGCCCGGTTCAGAAGCTGAGCTCAATTTTCCTGCTGCAAGTACCCTATCAAAAGAGCTTCAAGCCCTCTGCCTTCGGGAAAGAGCCCTGGGGGTACCACGTGGACCGAGCAGAGGAAGGAATGTGGAGGAGTTGGGGATGGGGCAAGAGGTAGCTGGAGATGAAGGGCGTTAAGGGACAGTGAGGAGAGAATGTGGGAGCATGGGCAGAGAGAGGCAGAGGGGGAGCAGTGAAGGGGCAGAGAAAGGGGTTCTCATTTCCAAGGGAAGATGAGTCAGGGAAGGGAGGTAGGAAGCAAAGGAAAATCTGAGCAGGGATAGAGAAGCAGAGGAAATGACGAAATTAGCCTGGGGGGATTTGCTCAGTGGGGCCCCTGCTTGGGCAGCTCTGGATGTGGAGAGGGTTGCCAGGTGCTGCTCGGCAGGGATTTGAGTCACAGCAGATCTCACCACGTCTGGGCAATGTCCTGGGCTGCAGCCGGGAAGCACCGGAGGCAAAATGCTCCATGTCCAGTGGCACTGTCCCCTGCCCAGCTGGTGGGCTCAGGCTTTTGCAAGGACGAGGAGCTGCTTTGGGAACAGTCTGTCTCAGGAATCCCGTTTTATTCTCCCCCTCTTTGTTTTGCTGTTCTCTCCCCCCTCCTCCTTTTTCTTTGTCTGCTAATGCACAGCAGATGGGAGGAAATGCCATTTTAAATGCCACAGCATCCTGATGAAATGCGATGGGTTATGGCAATCTCGGATGAATCATGGCATTGTTTTGTGTACACGGCCCTGCTGCTGCTCGGCCTCGCTTGGGCAGCTTTCTGCCTCCAGCTTTGCAAGCACACTGAGGATTGTTGAGGCATCCCCACCAGCTTGGTGGCAGGTGCCCTCCCCGACCTGGGTGTCCAAGTCACATTCATTAACTTCAGCAGCCGCATTTCTGGAGGTGAAACCGAGCCCACGACACTTTGCCAGTGGTGAAACCAGCGTTTAGTTTGAAACATCTGCTCCACATTGCCTTTGGGGACTTCAGGGCTTGTAAATGATACTCAGTTCTCATGTTCACAGGAGTTTTGCACAAGGTGGAAGAACAAGATAAAGGGAGCCTGACCTGGTGACTCACAGCCCTCCCCAGCAGCTCCAGCTTAGCCCTTGGCCCCTCTGGAAATCTGTGTCCCCACACCTGCCTCCTCCTTGGCCCCACAGCCAGGATGGACCCACAGAGCCAAACCTGAGGGCTGTGATGTGGCCACTTGCTGTTGAGGCTTTGCTTGGGGTGATCAGATCATTTCCCCTAAGCTATGAGGGAGGCATCAAATAATATTGACTCACTCTCTGGCAGCTTGCTGCCAGATGAGAAGGAGCAGCTCAGAAGTGAAAAGAAAAATATTAGAAATATATATACACACATATCCCCACAGCTCCATCACTGGAACTCAGAGCGACCCAGCCCTTTTAGTTTCAAACTAATTAATTGGGGGAAAAAAAGTCACCTCTAAGCCTGCAGAATATAAAGCAGCCTTTTAAATTTGGTAGCTGAAAGAACAGATTTGAGAACTCCAACGAGCAGAAGACGTGACATTAACATTTCGTTGCAATATGCTTAACAACCTCGATTGGAAGTGTCTCTGGCTGTGTCTCACTGCCTGTGTGTCTGCTGGCGTGGCAGTTATTCAGCGCTGGCACTGAACATCAAGTCGCGTTAAGCCATTACATTTCTCGGTTTTTGGGGGAGCAGATGCAATGTACATTGATGCAGTGAGCAGAAGGGCTGTTATTATTAAGCAGCCCCCAGCCCAGCCCTGCTCTCCCGCAGGCTCTTGCTCTCCTTTGTAAGCCTATCCCTGTTAAAAGGCCTGGCAGCCTCGCGTGCAGCACGGCCAACACCAACAGCCACAACAGCTCTGCTGTGTTGATCCAGGACTCAGCAGCTCTACCTGGGAGGGGAGGGGAGGGAAGGGGCTCTGTTTGCCTTCCCGAAACCAGGGATCTGGGGTATTATTTTTCTCCCATCGGGCATCCTTTGCTGCTCTTACTGGAGTCAAAAGGCGTGCGGCAGGAAAAGGAGGGGACAGAGGCAGCAGGGGGAGGCAGGGGCTGCTCGTGCTGGGGTCATGCTGTGGACCTGAGCTGTGGTTTGTGTCTTTCCAGCATCCTGAGCTTCCTCAGCTCCATTCTGACCAGAGCAAAACTCCTGCTCCTGGTTAAGTGCCACAATATGAGACCGAGAGAGGAGGAACAACCCCTTGTTTTTCAGCCACTGCTGTGGCTGTATTCTGTTACTTCACCTCAGGACAGTTGGCTCGTGCTTGTGCTCCAACCAGACCAGCAGCATCCTTCCCCTCAGCCTGGCAGTCTCTGCCCCACAGCCTCTGACCATAACCACCACCTGTGGCCAGCTGGTTTGCTCTGAATTCCCCCCTGTGTAGAGTCTGGGAGGCTGGGGAAAGAGAGGAAGGCTTGCTGGGAAGGCTCAGCAGGGTGGGTCACCCAGGGGAGGATCGCTGTGAGGAGCATCACTGTGCAGCAGCATGTCCCACCACCCTCCCTGTGGCACCTGCTGGGGCACAGCCATGTGCCAGCAGTGGGGACGCAGCAATCTGAAAACAGGGTAAAAAAGGGAGAGAAAAAAAAGCATGAACTTAGGCCTGTCTTCTTTCTGAGGGTTTCTGCTTTGTGCATTAGCATCCCTTCCTGGTCCCCTTGTGCCTGAGTGTGACTGCTGGGCACGAGAGAGCACCATTAATGGGCTCTTGATGTGTGTTTATTTCGTTTAGCACATCCTGAGTGCCGTGGTGAGAGCTTCAGAGACGTTCATTACGCTGATTGCTTTCCCTGCTTATGAAGATGGAAAAAGCCAGAGTGGTTAAGGGAGTGGAATGGACAGATGCCAGATGCATTAGTGCTCTGGACAGTCATGGAGGGCCCCTTCGTTAGGAGTTGTGCCTTAGGAGGAGGAGAGTTGAGAAGAACACGGCTTCCCCAGGACCTGCACTCATTGACCAAGTGGCTGTGGGTCGAGGGGAGACCCCACAAGGGACATGACACCCTGCAAGGGTCTACCCTGCTGTGGCAGGGCTCAGTCTGAAGGCAGGGGAGACTTGTGTGGGCACGTCCAGCATGAGCCTTGCCTCATGTCAGTGTTGCCAGCCCTTCCTGATGCTTGTGGCGTGAGCAGCCGGGGTGGGCAGGATGATGGTCCTGCTCACAGCATCCTCATCCTCTGAAAGTGTGAGTGCTGAGCCAGCCTGACTGCCTGCAGACCAAATCCTCTGGCCCTGCCCTGCAGAGACAGCCACAGAAGGGTCGGTGGGTCACCCAGCACAGCCTCTGCTCTCTGTCAGCACAAGCTCTGCCTGGTGTCTGCCAGACAGGAAAGTGGGCAGGATGGAAAGCTCGTGCTCCTGGTACCCAAACCTGTCTGCTCCTGGGCTTCCCAGGTGGACTGTGAAGCACTTTGCCTCTGCTCAAGTGGGACACAACTCCATGGCTGGCTCCAAGCACATTCTCCAGATTGATGTAACTTTGATGTACCAGAAAAACTCAAGTTTAAGGGAGGAGCAACATGTACATGTGCTTGTGAAGAAGTAATGTGTGGGGAGAACCAGATTTGGACCTGCACTGATGGGGACAGCCAAGATGGGCTTCTGTAGCAACATTAGTCCCTGTTCTCCCTGCCTTGCTGAGGGGGCAGCACGGCCAGAGATACCCATTTATCTGTATATGACAACAATTCACAGGAATTGCAAACAGATTTTTGCTTTATCTTGCTCCAGGCTTGTTGCAGTACAAGGATTTATTTTGGCTGTTCTGCTAAAAAAATGTATGCAGAGATTCCACTGAAGCACATATATATATGTTTCTCTTGGAAACAGAAGAAAACCATTATCCAAAAAAGCCCTGCACTGTTATTAATCTCTGGGGTTTTATCCAAGTTTCATTAGGAATCTGGACATACTTGAAATGGCTTTCAGATAAAGCTGAATGAATCTCCCTCTGTCTCAGAGGCTGGTGCAGCTTAATTTCCTAGCTGAGATTTGGGTGGGTTGGGAATTGGGTAGGAGATTTTCAGCCACCTAAACCGGGAAGGAGGGAGTGCCTTAAAGCAACCCAGTCTGAATGACTCGCAGGCACTTGCCGTGGCTTGCTGGGAGCGTGGGGTGAGCAGGGATGTCTTGGCTGGGGGAAACTCTTCCTTGAACTTGAAATTGCCTTGGAGACTCCTGACTCATGGGGCAGGAGAGCTGGGAGAGCCAGTCCTCTTAGCCTCCCCTAATCCCTGGGAGCAAAAGGCCAAGGCAGGGATGCTGGAATAAGGAGGGTGCTGAAGGCACTGCCCTGCCTTCCCTGGACCAGGGGTCCTGGATGTGGCCACCTCAAAGCCACAGCAATCCTGCCAGCCCGTGTAAGCCACAAGAGGGTGACAAAGTGCCATCCTGTGCTGTGGTGGCCCTGGACAAACCCAAAGGTGTCCTGGGCTGGCAGAGGACAGCAATCCCCTTTGGAGGGCAACCAGAGGCTCTTGGAAAGTCCTTGATGTAGTCCTGGATGGGAGAGAGTGCTGGCTGGAAATGGGATACTGGTACTGAGGAGCTGGGGACTTTTTATCCCACCTAGCTTTAGTTAGCATCAGTGCTGGCATCAGCAAACCATTTTTCTTGCCAAAAGGGGGGGAAACTCCCCAAAATTGCTGTAGCAGACAGGGAGAGAAGCCTTGCCCTTGGTCCCCCTTGGTGGTCTAATCTAAAACCCATGTTTTAGAGTAATTTTGGAAAAACAGAGAGCTGCTCCATGTCTGTCTTTTGTGCTCATGGAGAGCTCGTGGCCAGCCAAACCAGTACCTCCCAATGCTCCAAACCTGCTGAGGCTTGGAGACATGGCTTGGTGGAGGAGCCACCTGAATTCAGACAAGGCTGGGATGGAAGCAGCTTGGTGCTCCAGGAGCATCTGTGCCACCTGAGAGTGGTACTGAGAAGGAAAGATGCTCCTGTTCCTCTTCTTTCTTTGGGATGTCCCCAAGGTGCCAGTGTGTGGTCACCCTGGACAAGTCATGCCTCACAGGCTGCAGCCTTCTCTGCATCCACAGCCACGTACTGCTGGTTGTCTTTGGGCCCTGTGGGGACTCTGTTGCAGATCCCAATCCTTGTGGCCTTCCCTAGGGAGAAGCAGTGGTCTCTTCTCTCTCCCTCTGAGACTGTAGCATCGCCCGTGGTGTGGTGTAGTGTGGACAGGGACTGAGGAGCTTCCTGCAGGATGATCTTTGCAATTCTGCTTCTAGAAGGACAACCCATGCCTCTGAGCAGCTGCCCGAGGCAGTGCCCGAGACAGAAGACTGAAGTGCTCTGGGAGCTTTCCAAGCTGGAATCTCACCCTCCCTCTGTCCCAGGGGGCCGGGGCAGCGGGTGTGGGCTCGCCGGCATCTCCCCTGTAACTTCAGCGGGGCTGGGCTGGGAAGAGCCCGCAGTGCAGGAGACAGGAGGGTGGCTCTGCCAGCCTCTGATCGTATCTGCTGCTGACAGCGGCTGGTGGGGGCTGGCCCTGCCTCCCGGGAAGGTCGGGCTGCCTGGCCGCAGAGAGCTGGGCAACGTTTTCCCACGGAGCGTGGATTCGTTTTACCCCTCACGCTGTTGCAGGAGTGCACGTATGGATACGGTATACCGGGATGTGTAATTGCAAATCCCCTCGCTCCTGCCTGTTGTTTATGCTGTTCTTGGTAAAAAGACAAAGGCACAAAGGGGTGATCGCACTTTAAGTGCTCCGGGAGGTGCACGTGTGGCAGGGACACGGGGTGATGCGGAGGAGGGTGTGTGCCTGGGTAACACAGGTTTTTTCGTGCAGCTGCAACTTCTTCGCTGAGTTTACACTCCAAGGAGATTCTTTTCTGTTCTCTTTAAATACTAGAAGTAATTAGAAGCTGCTTATGAGTAATTGCTTGGACTAAACAGTCTGGTTTCATTTAAGTGGTCGGCATGAAATGCCTGATGGTTTGGTAGGGAAAAAAGTAAGAAAGACTCTCCTTTTAGGCTCCCAGGAGCTGCCGTGAGGTTAAATCCCACCTTTCCTCACCCATCTGGGACTGTGAAGCCCTCCCAGAGGGAGGTGGGAGAAAACATTTTCTCTCTTGAGAAGGGTGGGGAAGGTGGAAGAGGGGCTGTTTATGCCAAAACTAACGGGGCCGGAGCAAAGACCCGGTGAGGAATCCCACGCTTACCTTCAGTCCCCCAGCAACACACAGCAACATTTTCTGTCACTCCCCAAGGCAGAACTGTGAAAGCCTAAAGCCAATGTTAACGACCGGCTTGCAACACGCTGGATTTTACAGACCTCAGTGAAAATTGTGACAATAAATCTGCCTCAGGCTCCAGTCGTTAAGTTGTCCTCAATACCACAAAAATCCCTGCAGATTTCGTGTTTACTTTGGCCCTGCAAACGCCGTGCTCTGTTACAGTGTTAATGGCAAGAGAGATTTTCGGGGACTTGGACGCAGCGGCGCTGGTTTGGATGAGCCGGCGGGGGGGAGCGGGTGGAGGGAACGGGCTCCGTTTGGTGCGTTCAGCACATTTTATCAGCTTATCCGATCCGTAGGCAGATGAAACAGTGCAAGTCAGGCGGGGTGAGAACAGGGTAAGCAGGCATTTGGAGGCAGGAGGAGTGTGGGAACTGCAAGGGAGAGGAAGGTTTGGGACCTGGGGCTGGGGAAGGCTCTGTTCCTTTCTCCTGGCAGGGAGCTCGGGCTGAGGGGCAGGACCATGTATGTGGCATCCCCTTGCACAAGCTCTGTATTTACCCCACTCCCCGTGCTGGAGGCACATCCTGGTGCATCCCAGGGACCATCCTGGCGATGTGATGCTGAGGAGCTGGACCAGGGCTGACCTGCGCAGCCGTTCCCATGTTACCCTCGCATCCCTGGGCTCTGGTCACCTAGCAACTGTGCATCAGATCGCACAGCAGCCTTAAATAAATGGTGTTCAGCAGGACCATGAACCCTGCTGGGCCCCACATCCGCATCCCCACTGCTGCAGCCTCGGCTCTGGCAGCTCTGCAGTTGCCAGCACACAGTCTGTCATGTGCTGCCAGGGCAGCTACATAATCCCTGCTCATGCTTTCCCTTCCCAAATCCCCTCCATCATCCCAGATTTAAGCCAGTCCTGTGGTACCTGGTACACTGGGAGCTGCTTTCAGCGTATTTGAGAATCAACTTCTCCCAGGGTGGGATCCCAACCCTGCTTTGACTTGGATCCTGGGACTGAGCTACATCCCCTGTTTTCATTTAGCTTGGTGTTTAGAGGAGCTGAATATGGGTTATACCTTTCCATTTATAGTTTTAGCAAAGCATGATTGGATTTTGTTCCAGTCATTTTTTATCTTGACTAAAATGTCGGTTTTGAAGACCTATTATTAGCAATTTTTTGTGTAGCTTCTGGATTACTGCAGATAATCATGAATCACCCTCTGCAGTATTGATATAGGTACTTTAAGCCTCCCAACAACCACCCTGTAAGTTATGCCTGCGATTACGAGCAGAAAACCCTCGATGGTAATGGGTGGGCTTGGAATATGGGGATGGTGCTCCAGATCCAGTGTCTGCAGAGCACATTTCTCCACCGTCCTTGTGTGTGCCAGCAGTCCTGGTGCACATGCTGTGGTTCAGCTCCAGCTCCCAGTTCCAGCCTGGGACTTTGTTTCCAGCCCCTTTCAACCTCTTCCTTACATTTGTCCTTTTCCTGGTGCCTGTGGGCAGCTGCCTGGACTGGAGTGAACACTGCTCACCCTGACCCGTGGCTCCAGGAGGAGGCTGCTCCAGGCTCCTCTGCTTTGGAATGAAGTTATTTGCATCCATCATAGAGTCTGAGAATTATTAAGTTTGGAAAAGCTCTCTAAGATCATCACGTTCAACCATTAACCCAGAACTGACAGTTTCTCTCCTAAGCCATGTCTCTAAGCACCAAATCCACATGTCGTTTCAACACTTCCAGGGATGGTGATTCCACCACTTCCCTGGGCAGCCTGTTTCAATGCTTGACTACCCTTTCAGTGAAGAAATTTTCCTCAGCATCCAATCTAAATCTCCCCTGGCACAATCTCACCCTGCAGAGTTTGTCTGCAAATGCCATGTGCTGCCTCTGAGGAATCACTCCTGGAGTTTTCTGTTCGAGTGAAATACTCCAGTGTTCTCCTCAGTAAATTCAGCTGAGAGAAACTGATTGTTATTCTCATTATTCTGCTCTGTTTCACATTCAGGAGGGAGGAACCCAAGCTCCAAAGTTTAATCCTAGATTTCTCTGCTGACAGAGCTCACTGCACAGCCAGGAAAGGAAGCTCTGCTTGGCTTTGGGCATGAGAGATGCAGCATCATGGTTGTCCTGGACCTCTTCTCTGCTGGTTTAAGGTCCACAGGTCAGGCAGATGTCTGGGTTTAAACCAAGACCTTCTGGTTTGACTCCTCTTGGGAAGCAATAGCAGCATCAAGGCTGGTGTGTTACAAACTCAGGGCGAAGGGGAATGTGGATGCTCAGCGTTCAAAGCTCCATTCCCTCGTATCTTGCTTTCCACTGTGCTAAAATGTCTGTGGGCACCCTGGGCCTTCGAAGAAACTTCAAAGGAGGCAGCACACCCTCTTCTGTTAGCACTGAAGACTGATGAATAATAGAGTGGACCCACCCACTTGTACTTTAATCTGTCATGTTCTACGGAAATTAAGCCTTTCTCTTACAAGAAGGCAATTTGTGCTCTTGGCATCCTGGGCGAGAAAGAGCTCTCATCTCCTGCTGGATTATTGATACCTTTTGTATTAAGTAATGCAGTGTCTAATTGGGCTCTTTGCCTGTTCTGAACCACTCCCCAGACAGCGCTAAACAGCACAGAGACCTTTGAAAAGGGTGGGAGCAGGAGCTTCCAGCGCTTGTGCCCTGAGCTTGCTGCCTCCTGCAGGGATGGGGAGGGCAGCGAGGAGCTGCGGGGTCTGGCTGGACACGCTCCCTGCCCTCTTCCCGCTCCAGCAGCGTGGTTGTGGACAGGCTTGATGTAAAACCCTTTGAAATGCCCCTCTGAGCTTCCCACCTTCGTCTCCTGCCAGGATGGAAAACAACCCTGGGTGCTGGGGAGCAGCAGCATCTCTGCCATGGTCCCCCAGGGTGCTGAGGAAACACGTCCTGGATAAACAGGCGTCCGTTTGCCCGAAGGGGGTACAGGTGCGAGCCCGGCTGGCACGGGCAGGTGTGTTTTCCTTGTGCTGAAGTGGGGTTATAAACAAGCAGGGTGCTGAGGCCATCCTGCCCTGCCCTGCTGCGAGCTCAGCCGTGAGAAAGGGCTCCTTGTCTGGGGCAGGCACCTGAGCCAGGCCGGGGAGTGCT
The DNA here is from genome assembly GCA_013398075.1 of Notiomystis cincta. Taxonomy (NCBI): domain Eukaryota; kingdom Metazoa; phylum Chordata; class Aves; order Passeriformes; family Notiomystidae; genus Notiomystis; species Notiomystis cincta. The sequence continues at coordinate 58,894 of VZRX01018322.1, read as the reverse complement.
GGGCTTCATCCTCCTCGTCCTCCCTGCCTTGGCTCGGGGCAGCGAGCAGAGCTCCGGGTGGGCACCCTGCCCACTGACTGTCGCATCTCCTGCCAGCCCAAACCCACTGGCTGCCTTTGAAGAGGTTGCACCTGAAAGGGGAGATGGAATTTAAGGGCAGGCAGGAGCCAGGAGGCTGCCCAGCCCTGGGGAGAGGATGGCCAGTCCCTTGCTGTGCTGTGGCTTGGGAGGAGAGCCAGGACCCTGGTGTGGTATTAGGAGGACATGGAGGGGCTGGGGCTGCTCCCATGGACCCAGGAGTTTGCTGGGTCCCTGCATGCCTGATGGCCATGGCTGCTCCTGGAGGAAAGCCTGTTCAAGGGCTCCACCAAAGGTGCCAGGTTGCAGCCTGGAGTGGCTTTGGGATGGAGAGACATTTGCCAGGTGAGTGCTGGGAAGAATTGCTCTTTCTTTCCCAGCCTGGGTGAGGCTGAAAGTGATGCCAGCATCTTGCATACTTTGAGGATTGAGGAGTTTCTGTGTCTCCCATGATAAATCCTGTCAGGAATGAAGGTGGGGGAGTCCAAAATCAATAAGCTGGGGAAGCCAATGTCAGGGTCACATGGCAGTGCTGCCAGAAACCAGCTATGCTAAATGCTTAAATCCTTCCTTCCGCTGCCTTGGGACCTTCTCTGCTTCAAAGAGAGTCCTCAGAGGCCAGGGAACTGCTGACTCTTTTTTTATACACTTTTTTTAGCAAGGCTCAGTCCTTCTGGAAGGTGAGTGTACTGGGGGCAAAGTCCACCCCAGGAGCCTGAGCCATGAGAGCCTGATGGGACCAGGCTGTGGCCATGTACCCATGTGTCCACCTGCTCTCTATCTTCCCATCAAAGACTGCCACACCTGGGCAGGTTCCTCATCTCCAGCCTGTCCTGCCTGCAAAGCCAGACTTGAGTTGCTTCCCCTGTCACCCTCTCTGAAACCTGCGGGGATCCACATCTCAACACATCCCTGGTTCACAGTGAAGGGAATTCTCCATCCAGACTGCCAAGCCACTACGTGAGCCCTGGGCTCTGCTGCGGAGCTCCAGTGGGGAGCACCTCGCTTCAGGGATGTGCTGGATTTTGGGCTTGAGAAGAGGGAGCAGGATGAGGAGGGAGAGCACCCAGGCGACGTGGAAAGCTTGCCATAAGGCATGGGAAGGAGGGAGCAGTGCCAAACCCATGGGCTCCTCTCCAGCTCTTCAAAGCAACTCGTTAGAGAGAGGAGAGGAGAGGAGAAGGCGGCGAGCTGCAGTTTCCCAGAGGGTGGAGAAAGGCAAGGGAAAGAATATTATGTGAAGGAAGGGAAGCTGATGGACTGAAGTCTCCTGAATGAAAGGGAAGGAAGAAAACAAACACGAGCAGGAAGGCGTAGAAGTAATTTCACAGGAGGATTTGCAGAATCATTGAGATGTATCATCACAGTGACCAAAAACAGAAGAAAAATTCCTTACCCTAAGAGGAACTTTTCTTATTCAGGGATTTTATTTCCTATTTTGCTGGTTCTGCAGGATCCAGAGAGGAGGAAGGGGAGCAGCAGTGTTTTGATGGGGAACAAACCCTGGCCAAGCCCAACATGTGTTGTTAGAAGCTATGGTTTACATTAGAAAAGACTCTAATACTGTGCTGCGGCTTCCAAGTGCATTTTGATGGTGATGATTATTTTCAACTGCTCAAATGGTGTGAAGAACAGGCAGGGAATTGAAAAAAAAGACCATTTGGCTTCAAGAAAAAAACCCAGAGCCCCTGTCAGAGAGACAGCTGATGCTCTCCTCCCTGCCCCATAACGTGCTACCCTGGTGGCTTTGGCATCCTGTGCCACGGCTGCCGCTGCACCGCTCCTCGTCCTTTCAGCTACGATCAGGGTTGCATAACCAGGAACTGATGCAGATTTGCTGTTTTCTCCTCCTCTGGCTCCAGCTCCCAGAGAGTGAATTATGGTGTGTTCAAAAACCTCTGAGTTCCCCCAACCCAAACCCTATCCATGTAATCTGGTCGAGGTCTCGCCGCAGCGGTTTCCACTAGAAAATTGGTTTCTATCCACAGGGTCCATGTGGCAGAGAGGTGCTGGGCTCTGTGTGGGAAAAATGAGGTCCTAGAGTGGGCAAATAGAATATGGGGGGCTGGTGGGATGGAGGCAGGTCCTGGCACTGCCTGGCAGAAATGCTGCTTGCCTGAAATGCACCAGAGAGGGAAGATGGACCTTGGGGATATCCCTGGACTGCTCATAACATGGAGAAGTCCAGGACAGGACCATTCACCAGGTTGAGGGCATGATGGAGGACCACCTGGAGGCTCCCAAAGTCAATAGAGAGATGCTCACCTCCAGCCCCATCCTCTCCTGAGCTTAGGACTGGCAATGCCTCCAACCTCTTTCCTTCACCACAAATTACCTGGCCAACCCCTTCTCTCAGCCTTTCCCCCCATTTCTAGACAAAACAACCTTTCCCCATTCCTGGGACTGCTCCCTTCTTCTCCAGACTTGCCTAGGCTCTTTCATCATGCCAATAAAAGAGTAAATGCATCACACGTTGGCCGGGGAGAGCGGAAACCCTTAAACATCTAAGAGGCGAGAGCGACAAGAGGTGTTTTTTCGAGGCTCCCTGATGCCCTGTTAGGTCAAATGTCTTGCTCTGAAGCAGGAGAGAGGGGACTTATTAAAACCCTTTCATTTTTCTGATTTTTAAGGTCCTGTTTCAGCAGGCCGGAGGCCGAGGCGTGAGTGGGGCTGTCGAGGGGGAAGGGCAGTGAGCTGACAGCGTGCAAACAGATTGTGCAATATTTGCCTTGCACAGAGCTCCCATTGTAAAGCCTGGGAGTTCTGCTTCCAATAAATCCCCTGCCATAATGCCCCATTGATGGCGAGAGAAAGGCAGTATTGAGGGCTGAAAGAGCTACGGCCCCAGGAAGGGTTAAAAAATAAAGAAAAGGGGGGAAAAAAAGTAAAAAAAAAAAAGAAAGATTTGAGGCTTAGTTTTAAACTTTGCTGTGTGGCCCTCGTGGCAGATCGCAGGCACAGAGAAATATGTGGAGCCTGTTTGCATAACCCCATTTGCAGCGAGCACTTTTGGAGCCAAAACACAAGTGCGGCCGGAGCCGGGGGGCGGTGGGGAGAAAAAAGCAGGAAGGGCTGTGTTTATTTTCATTCTTGCCCCAGGCCACGTAAAATTAATAATTTAAGAAGGAAAAAAAAAGAGAAAAGAGTAATAATTAAATATTTGGTCAGAGAACCAGCTGTGCAAATGTGAGGAGTTGTGCCAGCTGCAGGGACATGGAGGGATTTAGTCCAGGCACTGGTCAGGGTTTGATGCCTTGCAGCATGTTGTGTTCCTGGGCTTAAAAGCACCAAAAAGGAGCATTTTGGGCTTTGGCTGGTGACTTTACCCTGGCTGCTGAGTGATTCTTCAGCATGGGGAGCTTGGTTCTAGTTGGGAAGTGTCTGCAGGTACCAGGAAGGGCTGGGGTGCAGGTGGGTGATGCTCTGCCCACAGAGCTGCTGCCAGCCCCACATCCAGCACCCAGCTCACCTGATGGGCCTCCCCATCACCCTGAACTGGCAGTGCCACTGCAGATGGGGCTGGGAGGGAGATTCAGTGTGTTTTGTCAGAGCAGCTGATGCGGCGGGGAGGAGCAGGGCTGTCCTTGCCAGGGCAGATGCAGGACCAAAGCAGGCAGGGTCTGCTGGCTGGCTCAGCATTCATGGCTGGGCCGGCTGCCAGGGGAAATCTCCCCATTGTGCAACATGCTGGAGCTCTCCAAGGAAGCTCCTGGCTCTTGAGACATCTTTGAGTGAGGCTGGACAACTGGCTGCCTTGAATTAAGAGTCGTTGAGGGGGTGCCTGCAGGCCCTGAGTACTTTTTCCATCCCTAGACCTTGTGATGCATTAATCACTCTCAGAGCAGCTGTGCAGACAGCTTAAATCGTCCTGACCCCAAAACTCCAGACTTGTCAGTTCTTCCTCCCTCCTAGCCGCTCCCTCCTCCTGCCTCCTGCCATGGTATCAGTGGGGCTGGTTTGAGGGTTCCATTGCACCCCATTTCCTGGGATCTAGAGTATTTTCACTGTATCCCTTGCTGCTTTTCACCCTTTTATCATTTCTTGGAGGAGCACCCAGAAGGTGTCCATGTGCTGCTGAGACCCAGCCAGCTGTCCCTGAACCTTCTGAGCAGGGTCAGTGCCAACAAATTCACTATTTATTCACCCTTTGGTTCTTGGAAAACCTCCCTCAGCTGAGTTAACTCCACTGTTTCCTCCTCATACCTGGGGCCAGCTTGGACCCATCACTGATTTAACTGAACTGGCTGCCTTGGCTGGCACAGAAGGTCCCCTCCCTGTGCCAGCATGTGCCCATGTCCCTGCTGCCACCTCCTTCCCTCCTTTCAACCCTCTGAGCTTTGGCCATTGACAGCAGCTTAAACTCAGGATGACTCTCCCAGCCTGTGCCTCCTCATCCTAAGGGTGTGAGCTGGATGTGACCCTCCACATGGCTGTGGAGCAGCAAATCCCCACACCCAGGAGGTGCTTGGCTCTGCTCTTGCTCCTCAGAGGTGGGATCCAGCCCTGCTTCTTGTAGGTGGGCTCCAGCCCCACTCCTGTGGCCACACATCCCTTCTGCTGCCCCCTCCTGCACCTCCCTCGTGCTCATCCTCTGGCCCCAAGCAAGACATAGTTTATCAGTGATCTGTGTTGCCTTGAACACACTTTCTCTGCCCATGTCTCAGGCCTGACATCTTCAATTTCCTCTCTCATCTGTAATGCTCACCCAAGTGGACCATTATTTATTATTTGGAAAGAGCTCTGATTACAGCCCCTGGCGACAACTCTGTCTCTGGTTTGGGGTGTGTACGGAGCCATGTGTACAGGAGAACACGGGACCCAGGAGACAGGGATCCCCTGCTGCTACTTCCCTTCAGTCAGGTCCAGGTTTTTCCAAGAAGAGGGTATTTTTCAAAAATAAAGATGTTGGGAAATAAAAGGGAGGCAAGTGGTGGGAAGGAGGGTGGGAAAGGGAGAAGAGAAGCGGGCGGAAGAAATGAGAGATGAACCCCTGGGAATTAATCAAACCTCGCTGAAGGGCTCAGCCCAGTCCTTCTGAGTCGAGTGAGCAGGGGCTCCTGCCAGCAGGGAAAAGCACAGAACACAGTTATCCATCCCTGCCTCCCACTCCTGTCCCCTGCACCCCTCCCTGTGCTCCTGCAAGCCCCTGAGCCCTGGCTGAAACAGGCTCTGTCCCGGTCCCTGTCCTTGACCCTGTCCTCTCTGCCTGTGTCTAAAGCCAGGAGGGAGAAGACCATCCTCCCTTTGCTGTTCCTGGGAGTCACCCCTGTCCCTGAGGAGCCTCATGGTCCCTCCTCCCCACTCCTCCAGCGTGTCCAGGGTCCTAGGAAGCAGGCTGGTGTGGGGCAGGGGGGACACTTGGGGACTGGAGGGTCAGTGGAAGGCCAGGGAGTGTGGGAGGAGCCAAGGGAGGGGACCCAGAGGAGGGGATCTGGGAAGGGGACGAGTAGGGGTCCTGGAGCCATCTCTCATCCGCTCTTCTGAGCCAGTTCTGAAGGTGGAGCCCTCCCAAAACCCCAGTGAGCCCCCATCACAGCCCTGCAGTTGTAAAGGCAGGTGGGGTGGCTGGGCTGGGGGGGGCTATCAGGGTACCTGGTGTGCTGGGACCCTCGAGTCCCCATCGGGACTGCAAACAGCCACAGGCTTCAGCTCCTGGCTCTGACAGGGGTGGGTGAATGTGAGTGGGTTTTTGCTACCAAAATTCCTCTTCCTGGGTCATGTCCTTTGCTGGGAGAGTGGAAAGGACACGGTGCTTACCAGGCATGAGGGCTTCCTGATGCCTGATGAGTGCTGGCCCTGCAGAAGGAATTGTACAGGGCCATTGCTCATCTCTGCCAAAAACCCTGCTGAAACATCAGGGCATTGGCCTCTTGTCCCAGCAGCCCAAGCTCAGATCAGTACCCCTGCACTGGCAGATGTCTCTGGTTCTCACCAAACCTTGCCCCTGGCTGGCTGCAACAGTGGCCCTTCGCTGCCTCAGTTTCCCCACTTGGAAAATGGGTGCAGCAGCACCCGCCCCACTCCATAGTGCTCTGCAAGTACCTGGGTGGTTTTATTAACACCGGAGGTGTTCAAACAAGTTTTTGCAGCTTCCCCGTGTTCAGGATTTATTTGGATGGTGATCCTGTCAGTGTGGGCAGCTGGACCCAGCAATCCCTCCCAGAGATCCAGCCCTTCCCGCTGCCCTCACGGGCTGGATGCTGCCGGGCTTCAGCTGAGCGTCCCACCGAGGGTCCTGATCCATGTGTCACACACCTCGGTGCGAGCAGAGAGGGAAGGATCGGTGGCTCAGGAAATGCCATGCTTAGGACCCTGCACGCTCTGGGGCTTCCCAGCTTTTTGCTGGAGCTGCTGAACTGGGAGGGGCCGAGCCGGCAGCTCCCCATAAACCTGGCGGCTTAGACCAACTCCTGGACAGATGTTGGGACTGTGCCTTGGAGCGGAGGCTGGGAAAAGGAGAGGGCGGCTCTTGCCCGGAGAGTGAGGAGGAGAGCTCGGCACCCCTGGGCTTGAACTTTAGCACCCTCTTCCGCAGGAGTTTAAAGACAAGGATCGTCGTAGCCCGAGCGAGCCTCTGGACAGCCGGGAGGGCGCAGGGCTGGAGCAGACGACAAGCCAGCAACTTTCTCTGACGAGGATTTTATGGAGCTCTTCGTAAAGAAATAACACCAGGGAGAAAACCCCAGGAAGCCGGGAAGTGTTTCCAACGCTCGGGACGCTGGTGAGCGGCTGCGGGCCTCCGCCAGTCCCTGCGAGGAGCCCGTCCTGCCGTGCAGATGTGTGTGATTGGAGCAGCGCGAGGGTTATTTTCCTTTGACTGAAGGCAACCCAGCCCCGCCGGATTAAGCTCTTTGTGTGCACGCGAGTGTGCCTTGATGGAAGCTGCTCCCGCAAAACCAGCTGCGGGGCTTGCAGGGAGCATCCCCTAGGTCAGGGAGCCCCCCTGGAGGAGGGGGAGCCCTGCTGTTTTCGTGGCTGTGAGACGATGCTGGGACAGTAACTCCCTTGGCAGGCAGCGCAGCGCTTCGGGATGGCCGTCTACGCCCTCACGGGTTTCTCGCTCGTCAGCCTGCTCAGCTTTGGCTACTTATCTTGGGACTGGATGAAGCCCAGCTTGGTGGCCGATGTGGCCACGGACCCCATGGAGAAATCGCTGCCTCCCACCTTCAGCAGGCCACCCCACATCATCTTCATTCTGACGGATGACCAGGGCTACCACGACATCGGCTATCACGGCTCAGATATCCAGACGCCGACGCTGGACAGGCTGGCAGCAGAGGGTGTGAAGCTGGAGAACTACTACATCCAGCCCATCTGCACCCCGTCCAGGAGCCAGCTGATAACGGGCAGGTAAGCCAGCGCCTGCTCACAACCTGCTCGTGTCCCCCTTTGGTCCCTTCTGTAGGTCTGAGTGGCTTAACCCCAGCTTGCAGCTAGACCCATGCCCTGGTGTATTGGCAGAGGATGGAGATCCTCCAGCAGATCTGGATTTCTCTAGAAAGCTTCCTGGGTGAACACTTGATTTCCACACAGTATAAGTAGTGGCACGTGGCAACAGCAAAATGTGGGTGCTGCTGGGTAATGGATGTAATTTCGTGAGAGGGTGGTCTCTAGACAGGTGTTTTGGTGCTGGGCAAGGAGCTGTGTCCCCAGCTAGTCCCTGACAAACTGGCCCTTGGAGATTTGCTGTGAGGCCCTTGGGCCATGCTTTCCCTGCATGCGTGTTCAGTGCTGCACTGGCCAGCACAGGCCGGCTGTTGCTCCATCGCCCTCTCCCACGGCAGCACGCTCAGATGTCCCCTTACCCTGGGCCTTTCTGCCTTCTAGGGTAGGTGGGGCTTTCTCTGGAGCTGTGCTGTGTGGTCAGCACTCACTGCAGGAGGCAGATCCCACCAGGCCATCTCCTGCTGAGGAGTGGGCCCAGGGAAGTACCACCTATGGATGTGGTCATCTACTGCCTGGGGTGGTGGAGCCCACCAGGGTCCAGGCAAAGGCCTCCCTTCTCTCCTGATGGTTCTTGAGGGGTCCCAGACATCTTTGTGGTGTGCAAAACAGGGGAGGACAGGGATGGTGTGGGCATTCAGGTAGGTCATTGTGAACCCACTTGCATGTGCTGCCCAGCCCTGACACAGCCCAGCCACCTCCCCAGGCTGGCAGCGGTGGGGACAACTGCTGGTGGCATTTTTGTGAGACGTCTGCTGAGCCTCTCTCTGTGTTCTTTGCATCTGCTTTGGGTACTTACAGATGGATGAGGAGCTTCCTGTCCCTGGCTGGAGCTTGCTCCATTGGGTTGAGTTGAGTTGGGTGACATGGAGATCTGGATGTGTTTTGGGTCTCTAACACATGAAGTGCCATCACGTCCTCACCCAGTGCTGCTCCTCATCACCATTGCTTCCCTCTGGCTCTTCCTCCTGGCAGGTACCAGATCCACACAGGACTGCAGCATTCCATCATCCGCCCTCGGCAGCCCAACTGCCTGCCCCTCGACCAGGTCACCCTGCCACAGAAGCTGCAGGAAGCCGGCTACACCACACACATGGTGGGCAAGTGGCACCTTGGCTTCTACAAGAAGGAGTGCCTGCCCACTCGCCGGGGCTTCGACACCTTCCTGGGCTCCCTGACAGGCAATGTGGATTACTACACCTACGACAACTGCGACGGGCCGGGCGTCTGCGGCTACGACCTGCACGAAGGGGAGGACGTGGCTTGGGACCAGAGCGGGAAGTATTCCACCTTCCTCTACGCCCAGCGTGTCAGCAAGATCCTGGCATCCCACAGCCCCAAGGAGCCCATCTTCATCTACGTGGCCTTCCAGGCGGTCCACACGCCCCTGCAGTCCCCCAAGGAGTACATCTACCGCTACCGCTCCATGGGCAACGTCGCCCGCCGCAAGTACGCGGCCATGGTGACCTGCATGGACGAGGCGGTGAAGAACATCACCTGGGCCCTCAAGAAGTACGGTTATTATGACAACAGCGTGATCGTGTTCTCCACGGACAACGGTGGGCAGACCTTCTCTGGGGGAAGCAACTGGCCACTACGGGGTCGCAAAGGGACGTACTGGGAAGGGGGAGTGCGTGGCATTGGTTTTGTCCACAGTCCCCTGATCAAGCGCAAGCGTCGGACAAGCTGGGCACTGGTTCACATCACAGACTGGTACCCGACTCTGGTCAGCCTGGCCAGGGGCAACCTGAGCAGCGTCCAAGGCTTGGATGGCTACAACGTCTGGCCTGCTATCAGTGAGGGCAAGGAGTCTCCACGCACCGAAATCCTGCACAACATCGACCCGTTGTACAACCATGCCAAGTACGGCTCCTTGGAGGATGGCTTCGGCATCTGGAACACGGCCGTGCAAGCTTCCATCCGGGTTGGGGAGTGGAAGCTCCTCACTGGCGACCCGGGGTACAGCGACTGGATCCCCCCGCAGACCCTGACCAACTTCCCAGGGAGCTGGTGGAACCTGGAGCGTCTCACTGATGGCCTGAGGAAGTCTGTGTGGCTCTTCAACATCACCGCTGACCCCTATGAGCGCTACGACCTCTCAGAGCAGCGCCCAGATGTGGTCAGGACCCTCCTGATGAGGTTGGTGCACTACAACCAGACAGCCATCCCGGTGCGGTACCCTGCGGAGAACCCCCGGGCTCACCCAGACTTCAACGGCGGTGCCTGGGGACCTTGGGCCAGTGAGGATGACGGGGAGGAGTGGGAAGGCGGCCGGGAGCCCCTGAAAAGCAGGAACAAGAAGAAGAAGAAGTGCAAGATCTGCAAGCTGCGCTCCTTCTTCCGCAAGCTGAACACCAGGCTCATGTCCAATCGCATCTGACAGGACACTCCCGCAGCATCCACCCATCCTGGCCGTGAGGGAGCTCTGGACTGCAGTGCCATGGGGTGGGAGTGAGGGAGAAGGACAGGCAGGGAGGTGGCCAGTGCTCTCTTGCTCTCCCTTGCTCCAGGATTAACTCCAAAACTCTTCTCCTCCCTGGCTGGAGTGGTGGCCACGGGGAGCTGCTCCCAGAGGGTGAGGAAGGGCGATGTGGTCTCTGCTGCGGTGCTTGGTGGTGACGAATGACTGTGCTGAGCTGGGCTGGCCCTGCACAGCTGCTTCCAAAGAGAGAGACCCTTTCCTCAAGGATTCTGCAACTAATCATGAACTTTAGGTGTTGGCCATTGCAAGGGCAGAAGGAAGCATGGGGGGCTCTGCCTTCATGTTAACCCTTGCCATTTCCCTCTATTTACTCCTGGCTCTCAGTCTGCTGCCAAGCAGCTGCAACCTTTGCTCTTGGTCTGGGAACTCGAGGGCTTCCCCCAAACCCAAGACCACATTGCATCTTTGTGGAGGGGTGGATTCCTGACTATGGATATCAGACCTGAGATCAGTGTGGCTGGACTAAGTCATGCTGCTACAGGGACCTCATGTGGGGCTATGGCTGCCCCTCTCCACTGGCTTTGGGGGGCCGGGAGCAGCCCTGGTGAGGAGCTGTGGCCTATGGAGGCATGGTTGGATGCTCTCAGAGGACAGGTGGTTTTCTTTGGCCGCACATTTGGGAGGCAGGTTTGCCACAGGCTCTGTTGGACTCCACATGGGTCAGCCACCCAGCAGACCCTTTCACCCAAAATTTGCCTGGACAGCCCCCTCATGTGCATGGCTCTAGGCACCCCGATCCTCCTTATGAATCCTACACGTCCAACCACCCAACCACCCCCGGCTGCCCCTTCCCAGTGCAGGAGCTGTCCCTGTCCCCACATGCCATTGCTGGACCTGGGGCAGAGGGAAGATCTCGAGAAGGTCTCTGCAGAAGCTGATGTGCTGTTCTGTAGCTGCAGGACTTTGCAGCCAGGGTGGAGGACGGGGATGATGGGGACGTCTCCCGCCTGCCAGCACCGCTCCACATCCCCTCGCCGCAGATGGGCACTGCTGTTCCAGCAGCGCAGGCGTGGGGAGGGGAACACCTCCCCATCACCGGCTGCCGTGGGGAGCCAGCCCATCCGACCGCCGGGGGCCAGGGAAGCCAGCAGAGCTCCGGGCCCCCGCGCCTCCGGCGGGGTGCGAGCGCGCGTACGTGCGCTCACAGGAGAGCTGGCGAGCATGAAAGGGGGTAAATAGCTTTAAAATCGTTTTGGATGCATGGTGCATTTCCATTTACACAATGTGTTTTACATTTCTCCCCACAGGTTTCTCTTGGTGCAGCGTGTGTAGGCGAAGGCCCTGCTGTGAATTTTGAAAATAGTTATTTTTGTCTCTGGAAAATGAGGCCCGTTAGGACTTGTCAGCTCTTGGATGAGCAGTGTGGGCTTTCTTTTTTTTTTTTTTTTTTTTTTCCCCCCTCTCTTTCTCCCTTGCAAAATAACATTCATTTAAAATCTGTCATTGAAAGATGTGACAATTGGCAGCGTGCACACTGAATACCTTTCAGTGTGCTTTGAAGCCCTGTGTGTGAGAGAGGGATGAGGATGGGAAGAAAATGCAATGACATGTTTGTATTTTTTTTTTCTTACTCTTAGCTGGATTATTTGGGGGAATTGGGATTTTCTATAGAAACAAAGGAAAAAAACCAGCTGACAGCAAGGCAGAAGAGAGGAGGCCTCTTCTTGTAGAGCTGGGAAGGAGTTTGAAAAGCTGGAGTGTGGCGGAGTGTGCGCCAGTCCCCGCTGCTCTGCGCACGCCCATCACTGTGCCATCCCATCCCCTTGGCTCCCTGCATCCCTGCAGGCACATCCCAAGGACAGATTTCAGAGGGGACTCAGCTCCTCCAGCAGCCCCATCTCCATCCCTGCTCCCTTAGCACGTTGCTCCAAGAGGACTGGTCCCCATGGCATCACCTGGGTGGAGGTGAGCCCCAAGAGGATGCTCCACATCCTCCAACTACCTCAGTCAGCCAGCCTGGTCCCTGGGGATGTGCACCACCAGTGGGGCTGCGGCACTGGCTGCCATTTGGCAAAGCCAACCAGTTGCTGAAAATAAAGCAACACTTTGCCAAAGAAGAGGAGGCTGCTGCAGGCAGAGCCAAAGCCAGGGGAGGGCAGGGGGTGATGCTGCAGAGGCTTGGGAATAAATATTGGCTAAGGGAGAGTTGGTGCTGAAGGGAATGGGAGAGCAGGGTCACATGGGGTGGTGACAAGGCTTGTGAAACGACTTTCATTTCCATATTTATATAAATGCATCCAAGTTTAATCCTTCTTTTATTTTTTTTTCTTCAAAAACGGAAATTTCCATGAAAACATGCTCAATTTTTCTCCCTTCCCTTTTACTAATTTCCCCAAGAAAAAGTTCGTCTGGTCTCACTTCCTTTCCAGGTTTGGATCTGCTGGGCTGATGCTGGGTTTGCAGTCAGCCTGGCCACAATGGTGGATCTGCTGTCATCTGTATTTTAATTAAAAAGAATTGGATTCTGAATCTTTGCAAGCAGAAACAGCTGAAGGAAAACCTTAGTCCCTGAAAACAGAGAGGAGAAGTAGGCAGGATCATCTCTGGGTGCTTGGAGAGAGCAAAGTCTCCAGCCCGAGGACAGCAGTTGTCCTTCACCACTGATTCCAGCTGTGCTGTGTCTGAACATTGGGCTGGGAAAGGAGATGCAGCTGCTGCCACGTGTTCTCCTCATCACAGCAATGTTAATTAATGGTCTGTGCTGGGGAAAATGCAGCAATGTGCCAAATCCCATGTTTTCAGAGAGCTGAAGTCCTCTGGAGTTGTGTGCGCTCTGGCTGCCGAGGGGTTAATGCAGCTGGAGAGATGCTCAGGCGGTGGAGTTCCCTGCACCGGGAGATGTGTTTTCACAGACAGGCTGAGGCTCCCCTCCTTCCCAACCTCCCTTCAAAGCGCCTGGCAAGCCCCAGGCAGCTCCAAACCCCAGCAGGAGCTGGGCTTAGGACGGGGGCCTGGGAGGGATGGGGCAGGGGGATGCATCGGGGGCCACCAGGGATGGAGGGGTGGTGGCTGCCTGTCTGTCGGCATGGACTGGCTGTCTCCACCCTGGCTGCTTCCACCCCGCTGGCTGGAGGGAGTGGGAAGGGGATGGGCTGGGAATGAATGGAGTTGGGATGGGATAGAGATGGGGAGGAGGATAAGAGGAGGGTGGGGCTGGGCTGGGCTGGGCTGGGAAGAGGAGGGGAGTGGGATAGGATGGGGATGGAATAGGGATGGGATGCGGCGGGCAGGGCTCTCCAGCCCCACAGGCAACTCCCACCCGAGAGAGGGAAGAAGCCCAGGACAGGGGATGGGCATCCCAGCAAGCTGCCCCAGTGGGAGCACGGCAGAGCACCCCGAGCACCTCATGCTGAGCAGAAGGTGTTCTGCAGCAGGGGCACTTGTGTCCTTTCTCCTGCCAGGACGTGTGGTTTTGCAGGTTCCCCTCACTCAGATCCAGTGCACGATGGTGCCAGGGAGCTGCGTGGCACCTGCTGAGTGTCCCCAAGCATCATGGACGTGTCCACAGGAGGGTCTTTGCCTATGAACCTCGCTGTCAGGGAGAGGGTGGCACTGAGGACACCCTGTCTCAGCCAAAAGCAGCTTCCTGTGGCTGCAGGAGCAAGTGCTGGGCCCGTAGGGACAGGGCACGTTTGCAAACACAGCCCTAAATGTAAATCAGCTCTCCTCACCACGGTATTTATAATCTTACCTAAAAATAACCCCAAATTCAGCTTCCCAGAGGACAGCAACCGAGCATCCCCCAGACCCCAGCTTGCATGTGAAACTGTCCCAGTAATTTTGGGATCTCTGCAATATGTAATTGGCAGCCTGGCTGGTTCAGTGTGCAAGGCACTGCTGCAAGCCCCATCCCCTGGGAGCAGGGGCACCTGCTGCAGCCCCCCAGGGCACGTGGATCCTTCCTGAGCTGCCCATCCATCCCATTGGGGTTCGGCATCAGACCTCGGGTGCCCACCCTGGGGCAGCCCCGTGCTGGGATGCAGAAACTAAAGCCCTGCAGGCAGAGCTGGAGCAGGGTGTGGAGAGCAGGATGAATTTTGGAGAGGCAGCCCAGTGATGGAGAGGAGCACTGGGGATGAAGGTCTCCATCAGGTGGCCAGACCCGAGCACGGCAGCAGAGGAGCAGCATGGCTCCCAAAGCCAGGAACAAATCTTGGGATGGCTGGGAACAGACACATCCTAGGAATATCCTGAGGCCTCTGGGAGAGGACTGGGACTACTTCTCTCTACAGGGGAGCCCCCAGCCCAGAGGTGGAAGGTTCCACCCAGAGCTCCTGCTCCCCACTTGCAGGCACCCAGGAGTGGGACCACGCAGCAGTTCCTGCTTGGGAAAACATTATCAGCAAAGCAGAGTGTGTTCAGCATGCAGAAGTCTGACACCCCCTTACCCTCAGAAGGAAAAATGTCGAGGAAAAGGGAAAAATAAACTGAATAGAGAGAAGAGCGGAGAGGGAGAAACTTTTCCTGGAGAGCTGTGTCTCTGCCAGGCAGGAGAACGCTGGGGAGGAAGGCAGGCTCCACGTGAGGGGCTTTGCCATCACCCCTGGCCAGGTGAGGGGTTTGGGGTGTCAGGGGTGCAGCAGGGGCCCCGGGGGGAGAGAAGGGACAGATCCCTCCTCCTGGCTGCGGGAGCACGCAGAGTCACGCGTGTGGGGTTGAGCACGTGTGGCAGTGTGGGGGTGGGCACGGGGAGGGGGCAGGTCACATTGCGGAGCTCACGGGGACACGAACGTTAGCGCAGGTGGAGTGAGGCAGGGGCACAGAGCCGCCCACGGGCAGCCTCGGGGGCTCGGGAGTGGGGGGCTCTTCCTCCTGCCCCAAGGGTTCCAAGGGGCCGCTGGGGGCTGGCAGCAAAACGCTGGAGGAGGAGAGCACTCCCACAAAGATCCGGATAGACCGGCCCCCACAGCAGCCCCCCGCCTCCTGGCACAGCCCTGGGTGGGGAATGAAACCCCCTTTGTTGTGGGAGCAACACGGGGAGGAGTTGTGCAAAATTCCCCCTTCCACCAGCAAGGAGGAACTCTGGGGACCATGGTGTCCCCGGGGCACAGATGGCACCTGTGCATTGCCTGCACGCCGAGGGAGGGTGCCTGGTGCGCTCTGTCCCTGCCAGGGCATGGCCGGGGTGGGTCTGGAGGTCATCAACTCTTGGGCACCGTGGCCCCACCCCTGTGCCCTGTGCCGGAATCAGTCCCGGCTCTGCCACCAGGCTCCCCTGGATGGGACCAGACGGAGCGGGAGACTGGATGCAGGAATGCAAGGTGGGGATGAAGGTGGGTAATGGTGCAATTAATGGAAAAGCCATTAGACCTTTCTCCTCCTCCCCCTCCTCTTCCTCACTCCGCCACTTGCTGTCCTCCTCCACTTCCACCTCCTTTCTTCTCTCCCTCTCTGCTCCTCCTCTCTCCCCTCTCAAAGATTTCTCACTATTTTTGTCTGGTTAGAACCTTTTCTTTTCCTTTTAACCCTTCTATGGCAGCCTGAAAGGGAACTCAATCCATCTCAGCTGCCAAAGGCAATGCCCTCCCAGCCAGCACAGGGAGTCCCTTCTCCTGTTTTGATGAGGGTCCTGCTGCTGCAAAATCATACAGAAACGGGACAGAAGCTTAGTAGAAAACTCTTCTGGGGGAATTCAGCAGGTGGAAAGTGCAAGGGGTGGTGTAGACAGAGGGGGTGGTGCTGGATCCCCAGTCAGTGGTGGTGGGGACTCAGAAGGAAACCCCTTCCCTGAGGTTTGGACCTCATGACTCCACTTTTATTGCACTTTTTGTGCTTTCTTATGTTCAGCACATCAGAGTGGCGACTCAGCAACAAAAAGTCCAAGGACTGGGGAGCCAGTCTTATTTCCTCCTATTTCCACTTTGAAACTTCCCCCTTTCTACCCTGGCTTGGGCACCACAGGGACACAGCACCCCAGGACACAGCCTTTTTGCTCCCCTCTAGCTGTGCTTCAGGGCAGGCTGCTCGCCCCTCTCTGGGGGGGCCCTCAGGAGCTGCTCCACGGGAATCCCAGGGCCCTTGGGAGGATGCAGTGGGCAAAGGGGGGAGTGGGGAGCAGCCAGCCCTCCGTGCAGTGTGATCAGGGCCAGCCCCACTGGGGACCCTGGCTGAAGGCGGGACGGTGTGGGGACCTGGGGACCCGCCATGGTTTCTCCAGCTTCTCCTGACACACTTCTGCTCCATCTGCTCCCTCCTGCTGCAGCGTGTCCCCATCCCACAGCCCCCCAGGGCCCCCAGGAGTGCTGCTGCAGGTCTGTATATTTTTTTTTGGGGGGGGGGGGTTATAAGCAGTTGCTGGGGTGACAGCATCCTCCCGCAACATGGAACCCACGGTTTCCATGGAAACCTTTTTTGCCCCAATTATTTTACCACTGCCACAACCTTTAATTTGCCTTTAATAGTTGCATTTTAGCTATTCCCCCCTCCGCAGCAGGTGGGTGACCCCCGGGCAGCCCCCGGGCCGGGTCTCCAGCAGGGCCCTGGTCCCCACGGAGGGCGGCGGGTTTGGGAAGCAGTTGCCCCGGCAACAGAAACAGGGCGTTTCTGGCAGCGGTGGTCACCATGGGGACGGGGATGCTGACGAAGGCTTGTGAAGCTGAGAAGACAAATTGCCCTCATCATTATCTCTGGGCTTGTCAATCAAACATATTCCCTTATTTACCTCAGCGAGGAGAGAGCCCCAGGAGCACACGGAGAGGGAGGGAGCGAGAAGAGAGCTGCTTGCCCCAAACTCTGCACCGGGAGGGAGCATTTCCAGCCCCTCAGGATGGCCACCATCACCTGCAATCGCTTCACTGAGGAGTACCAGCTCTTTGAGGAACTGGGCAAGTAAGTTGGAGATGGGGCTGGGATGCTCAGAGAGGGTCTGCGCCCTGGCTGGGAGAGAGACTCAGCAGTGCTGGAACTGCTGGAGATGAGGGAAAGGAGATGGGCATGGAGAGAATGCAGTGGGAATCGGAGATGGCACGAGAGTGAGGACGGGGGCTTCCAGCCCCAGACCTGCTTCTCTGCCCCTAGCTGACTTCAGGGGCTGCTGGTGGGTGTTTGGCTGGGGGCTCGGGACACCCCAGAGGTCTGGAGTTGCCTGGGAAGGGTTCGGCTGCCCCTCTGATGGAAAAGCTGCTCCCAAAAAAGGAGGCTGCTAGCTCCCTTGGGAAGTTCTCCAGGCGGGAAGAGGGACAGGACAGCTGAGGAGGAAAGCCGAAGCAGTGGGCACCCCTCACATTTCTTCAGGGAATTTATCTGTGTGGATTCACTGGGGCTTGACTAGACCTGCAGGAGACCCAGTCTGCCTGGCAGCCCCCAGAGAATCCTGGTGGCTTTTGGAAAGATCCAGGATATTCCCCACCCCTGTCCCAGTGTGGGTGAGCCGTAGCCCTGCCCGACCCTGCTTTCCTGCAGGGGAGGGCTCAGCTTTTCTGGTCCAGGTGTCACTTTGTGTGCCTGGATCAGTGCATGTGCGTGTGTGTGTGTGTGTGTGTGCAAACAGAAGTGCCTGTGCACAGCGAGGGGATCCTGGGGAGCTCCGAGCACCCCAGGGTGGAGCAGGGGATGCCAGGTTCCCCGTGTGGAGGGATGCTCCGCGTCCCGCCCAGCGGGCGCAGGAGTGAGCAGGCGTGTGCCTCTGTTTTGGTTTCTGTGCCTTTTTTTGGAGCTGCTGTGTAAATCTGGGGCGTGTGGCTGCCGTCCCTTCGGAGCTGCTGGCAGCGTGGCGGTGGGCTCAGGGTGCCTGCGCTCCAGAGGGGAGCTTTGTCCGTCTGGAGGCACAGGGATGCTCCAAGCCCACAGCCCTGCATCGCCCGGGCGCAGAGCAGCCTCTGCCTCAGCGTGTGCCCACATGCACGTGGGCGTGTGAAACGGGGGCGAGGGAGAAGGGAGAGGGCACAGATGGGGAAATGGAGAGGCTGAGACAGGAGGACTTTGTGCTGGGCTGAATGCTGCTCACATTCCCCAGCCAAACTGTGGCACCAGGGTGCTGCTACAGAGTGCAGCTCTGTGGAGGTAATTGGACCCCACCGTCCCGGGACACACATCCATCCCTGCGGCATCGGGGCGGCAGAGAGGGGCTGGTGGACAGCAGGGGATTGGGTTGGGGAGCGGGTCCCTGTGGCGGGGACAGCCCCAGCTGGCACTACAGGCAGGGGGATGGGCACCCGCCAGGGAGCTGATGGCAAAGCGGGATGTGGGACCTGCTTTTTCCAGACTTTTCTTGGCTTTTCAGGGCTCTAGGGCTTTGTGGTGGTGGCAGGGGGTGGGCAGCTGTGGCAGTGGCTGCTCAGTGCTGCTGTGGGGCTCTGGCTGGGCAGAGGTGCCTGTGGGGATGTGGAGGGGAGTTTGCAGGCCAGGAGTGATGGGGGAGGACCAGGAGGGCTCCTGAAGGTATCTGGGCTGCGATGCTTTGCTGGGAGGGTGCTGACTGGAGAGCTGAGCACTCAGGCTCAGGGGCTGCCTGCATTGCTCGGCACTGTGGTGTAAAACCACCTGGACAGATGCAATTTAACAGGAATAAAGGAGCAAAGCTGGTGCAGTGGCTCACCAGCCCCTGAGAGCATCGCACCCGACCACCCCAAATCTGGGGTGATGCAGGGGTAGCAGCCCCAGCTCGGTGCATCCCACAGCTTTTCCTTCCACTCGAGGGCAGGTGCAACCGCAGCACTGAGGTGTTCCCGAGTTAGGGGCTTCACCGGGTTAGCCAAGGTGCTGAGGGGCTGGCTGGGGATTTTCCACTGGGATGGTTTCCAGCACATCCTGGCACATTCAAAAATCAGCGGTTTCCCATGGGGAAATTTCCGCTTCATGGGCTTAGAGAGGGAAATCAGGACGAGGTGCCGCACCTCTGCTCTGCTGCGGCAGCTGCTCGCGCTGGGAAGTGTCGATCCTCCTCCGGAGAGACGCTCCCGGTGCCAGTCGGGGTGGGTCTGTCCTGGCACGGGTGGGCAGAGCGGCTCTCCCCACACCAGACCTGGTAGGCAGCAGTGTCCTGCAAGGATTCAGAACAGAAAGGGTCCATCCTGAGTTTGCTGTCCCCAGGGGACTGGGGAGGGCTGTTGTGGGGGACACGCTGTGTCCCCAGCCTGGCTGGCAGGTCTGGGTGCCAGGCTGCTGCACCCACCCTGTTTCTCTGCCGCCTCCTTGGCTGTCACCCATCCCGACACCCGGGCAGGTGGGGGTTTGAGGTGCCACACACCTAATGCTGGCACCACGGCGGAGCTTTGGGGGCAAGCAGAGATGGGGAGGGAGACCTGCAGAGTCTGCCCAGCAAGGCACAAGCCCTTGGCACATCCCTGCACCTCCCAGGCATGGGAGGACATCTGTCCCGAGCGGGGCACACGGAGCTGGGGAAAGCCCACTCCTGCGGCAGCCCCCGCAAAGCCGAGCAAGCAGGAGGGAATCAGGCGGAGGGCGGGGGGCAGCGGGGGGGACAGGGAGAGGATCCTGCCCACGGCCCCCCGGAGTAGGACAAACATGAAGTGCAGCTCCATCGGCGCCTCCAAATCCGCCCCCGCAGCAGGTTCAGGGAGAGGCTGGAGACAATTACCGAGCCGAGCCGTAGGATCAGCCCCTTCGCTCCCGGAGCTGCAGGAGAGGGGGCTTATTAAAAAGGAAAAAAAAAAAATATGGAGGAACAAAAAATCCCCAGCCCACACTCTTCTCTCTAGAAAGGAGATAAAATGCCTCGGAGGAGGAGGAGGTGTTGAAGAGAGGGAGGGCGGCAGCAGCACAGCCGGGCGCTGGCAGGGAAGGTGTGAAAAAGGGAGAAGCGGAGCATCCTGGTGGCAGAGCCACTGCTTGAGCTGGTGGGGGAGGCCGTGGGGACAAGGCATGGGGTCATGCCTGGCCTGGGGGATCAAGGGACAGAGGCTGCAGGGCTGGGGCTCAGCAGCGCCAGGGCTCGGGGCTGCAGGGACAGGGCTGGTGCTGGGCTGTGGGTCCAACATTCACCCTGCGCTCGCAGGCAGCCAGGGGACAAGGGCAGGGTCTGTACCCACGGCCCCGCAGGTGAGGTACCCGCCCCCTGCTCGGACTGCGACGTGCTGTCTCATCCAAGCCAGGCAGAGATGGGAGTCCTCAGCTGCCACCAGGGCTGGAGTGATCCCCATCCAAAGACGCAGCGCCCTGGGAGCAAAGGGACACGCTGCTGCCCATGGCCAGGGAACACGATGTGATTCCTTCCTTCCAGAGTGGTTTCTTGCAGCACAGTGGGGCTGAGCTCCCTGCCTGGCACCCCCAGCACTGCCTGCAGTGCCCCATGAGCCCCTGGTGTGGAAGGGGATGCTGCCTTTTCTGGGAAGATGCTGTATTTAGATGAAGCAAAGGAGGGCTTTTCTTCCCCTAGGCTGGAAAAATCCTTCATGGGACTGAGTAGCAAGGGAGCAGCCTGGCACAGGGAGTAGAGCCTGGCTGGGGGGTCAAACACCCAATGTGGAGGGTTCCTGGCCAATGCAGACCCACTGAAGGACGCAACTGGAACAAGGATGGGGGTATGGCACGTGTGCTGTACCCTGGGGTATCCTGCACCTGCATTCAGTGTTCCATGTTCCACCCACCCTCTGGGCACAAAGCATTTTGCTTAAGCTTTGCAGACCACAAATAGACATTTGGTTTCTGTTGGGAAGATCTGGAGGAGCCAAAAGCCAGGAATGCAGCTGGGGGAGTGAAAGAGCTGCTTCCCATGTCTCCCCCTTTTCTGCCGTTCAGTTCAAATAAATAGATGAGCAAGTGGCTGTGGACACTGGGACCAGGAGTGGCCATCGGTCCCCAGCCTCCAGTGGGTCTGGGACACCTACACACTCCAGCCTCCTGCTGGGTTCTGCAGAGAAACCCCGAGCTGGGGCAGAGGGACATCCCTGCTTGCTGCACTCTCTGCTGCAGACTGCCCTGCCACTGCAGAAACATCACACGTGTCTTTAGGAAGAAATAGAGAAGATGAGTCCCAGGGATCCACAGGAGTCCACAAACCCTACACAGTGTGGGGTTCCCAGCAGGAAGAAGACAGCAAGACCACAGGACTGCCGACAGCTCTGGTCTCCCTACCTACAGCAAAGCTGGATATGAAGCATTTCGCCCACCCTTTCCAGTTAATTCTTCCCCAGGATTCAGGGATATTAACAGCTCAGCTCTTTCAGCAGCCAGGATTAAATGGCAGGACGGGGAAGCTGGGAAGCACCAGGATGTTTTCCCCCAACTCCTGCCTGGCACGTGCCCTGAGCGATGCTCTGCGCGGCAGCACTGGGCGCGTGGGCTGCCAGCTCTGCTGGGGCTCCATCCCCATCCCTCCACACCCGCTGCTTGCCTGCTCTCCTAAAAATCACATTCAAACCCAAATTGCCCGTCTCCACCCGCCCCCGCCGCTAAAATCAATTATCCGCCGCTCTCGCCAGCCCGCGGCCTTTTATTCCTCAGCAGGGAGCTGGAGTGGGGTGAAGGGGAGTGGGGGAAGGTGGGGCAGGAGGTGGGATTGCTTTTGATAGTTGTTATTTTAACGATTGGAGAGGTTTGGCAGGAAAGGGAACCTGGCACAAAGGTTGTGCTCAGCGGGGCTGGAGCGTGCCTGTGTGTGTGTGTGATTGCAGTGCCGCAGCTCCCAGCAGCGCGCCGGCACTGGCAGTGCCACGAGCTGGCAGGACTTGGGCTATGGGGTACCAGGGCAGACAGGAGCCTTTGGAGCGTCCCAAGCACTTGTGCTCGACTGCCTGCCAGACCCCAGGAGAGCTTTGCATGTTGGCTCGTTCGTGTGCAAGGTACAGCAGCTCCATCCTCGCAGGGTCCCCTGGGCTGTCCCTGCCTAGGTGACAGTTCTGCAGTGGGGGGATCTGGTACTGGTCACAGCTTCCAGGTCCTGCTGGGATTGGAAGGTCCAGAACAGGCAGAGCCACACAGACTGAAGTGGCCGAGAGCTACGTGGCAGCTGCAGCCATCACGGTTTCCCTTGGGAACCAGCGCCCCTGGTAAATCACTGCCCCTTCCCTCCTGGCAACAGGTAGGGCAGAGCCAGGAGGAAGAGGGGGAAAAGTGCACGATGCCTGGGGTGTCCCAGAGGAGCACGGAGGGGAGAAATCCAAATTCATCTCTAGGTCTGTCTGTGCCTCCTCCCATCATTCTTCAAGGACAGTGGTGCAGGGAAGCCAGCTGAGATCCCTCCATGTTTTGCCCAAGTCTCTGCCCCAGTCAGCACCTAT
The DNA here is from genome assembly GCA_013398075.1 of Notiomystis cincta. Taxonomy (NCBI): domain Eukaryota; kingdom Metazoa; phylum Chordata; class Aves; order Passeriformes; family Notiomystidae; genus Notiomystis; species Notiomystis cincta. The sequence continues at coordinate 36,712 of VZRX01018322.1, read as the reverse complement.
TCCCATGCCCATCCTTGTCCCCATGCCTGTGGCTGCCCCCCACCCCACAGCCACACAAGGGCTGAGCTGTGCCCATGCCAAGCCCTCACCTCTGGCTTCTTCTGTTCCCAGGGGCGCTTTCTCCATTGTCCGGAGATGCGTGAAGGTGTTGGCAGGACAAGAGTATGCAGCCAAGATCATCAATACCAAGAAGCTCTCTGCTCGAGGTAAGCACTGAGGGTGTTTTGGGGGAGGCAAGAGGTGAGCAGGGCTCATGTAGTGGGAAATTTGTCCCCTCTGCATGGTGATGGGATGATGCCTTTGATTTGCAATGAGGTGGGGAGTGTTTGATGTGTGACAGGGAACCCCTCCTGCCACCTGTCCCCTCTGTGGTACACACTGAGCTCCCTGATGGAAGGGATGAATGTCCCAAGGAGGTGTCTTGGTGGCTGCTCGCCACATCCCATCCGAGCACAGGGATGCACCTGCAGCCTGACTGTGCTGTGGGGGAACCCCCAGACCTCAATCTGCCTGAGGAGCCAGGGGATCCCATTTCTGTTCCTGAGAACTCCCTGCCACCCTGAACACCACATTGCAGCAAAATGATGGTTAGAGTCTTGCAACAAGTCAGACCACTGCCAACATTGGGCACAGGGTAGCACAGTTATTTTGGGAGCATCACCTTCTGAGGGGGCCCCTGCTGACACCCCTGTAGTGTCTGTAAGTTTTCTTACCCATACACCTACACCAATGAAAGGGAAGCATCCCTTCAGGTGGGGGTTTGACTTTATTTCTGCCTGGAAATAGGCCCTCACCCCTCTCTGCCATCTGGTGAACTGCTCTGGTGGAGCACATTGGCTGTTTGCCGCTGGAAGAGGCGCCGGTGGGTCTGTCCTGGGGGCTCTATTCCGGCTGCTCCTCGGAGTGAGGCTGAGCTGAGCCAGCACAGGAATCACCAGCCAGCCCTTGCCCCACACCAGGGACCCTCTGCCCCCAGGCACCTGGCAGAGGAGCTGTGATGAGGAGGATTGAAAGGATGAGGCAGCAGATGTCCTGTCCCCACTCCGGCTCCTCCCTGGCTGTCGGGAGTGCAGGACGGGTCTTGGGAGGAGGAACCCTGCCAGGAGGGTTTAATTAACCTCCCTCGGTGTCTCTCCCAGTTCCACTGCTGACCTCCGAAGGCAAAACTGAAATGCAGCAGTGACAAGCTCCTTTCTGACCTGGAATTAAACCAGTGTGCTGCAGTCTCCCTCTCACAGTGCTGCCAAAGCAGCACAGCACCAGCACTGAGCCCCTCAGGTCCTCCAGCACTGACCCCTGCCCCTCTTCAGGGATGCAGATAATTTTCTTCCTCCAAAGCCAAAGGCTGGGCTCTGGGCAGGGTGTGTGGTGCTGGGCTCAGCCCTTGGCTCCTGTCCGTGTACCCCAGCTGGCAAACGCCTCCCACTTTTCAGGGTTGCCTGGAGCAGCAGATTGAGCCGCCCTCCCTTTGCTCCCTCCTGCCTCCGCTCGCCTCCTCCTGCAGTTTGCCCCCTCCATCCTCCCCTGGGGTTTGTGCTGTCCCTGCAGTGCCCAGCAGTCCCCCGGAGAGGCTTCACTGGGGTTATTTTCCCTGCTCTGCCAGCTGGAATCACCAGCGATTTTGGCTAATGGTCTGGAACCCCCTGTTTCTGCAGTGCTGACAGGGAGAATGGCACTTCCCCAGATACAAGGAGAGAAGTGGGGAGAAGGTCAGAGAAGCTGCAAAACATCCCCAGCTGTGGTCTGTTTCTTTAGACATCTTCCTGGCTGCCAACACAGGCCAGAGGGAGAGAAGGTGGAGATTTTGGAGGAAAAATGGGTTTGGGTGTGTGCAGGAGCTGGGTTTGTGGGGTAGGAGAGGCTGTAACTCACCTCCCAAGAGAAGTGCTTGCCCCACTGGTCACACTGTCCCTCCACCCCATCCCTGTCATCCACCCCACAATGGACTTTAGCTGTGAGAACAGCTTGAACTCCAACCTCTCCTTGTCACCCTGTCCCACCCGTCAGGGGAAACACTGTGCGGAGCTGAATGAGGCCACCAAGGTTATCTCAGCCTTCAGCTCACAGACTCCAGCACAGGCTGCAAGACTCACCCCAAGCCCCAGGGTGCCTCTCAGACAGGACACCGAGCCCTGGGGAAGGCTCCAGCCCTGCAGAGAAGGGGCTTCGTTGCTTTCCCGTCTCTGCAGACAGAGACACCCAGGTTTGGTTTGCTGCAGAGCGAGACTCCAGGGTGTGAACCTGCAAGGTAGCAGTGATAGCACCAAGAGACAGCAGCCCTAATTATATCCTTGCTTGTCCTGGCTGCTGAGTTTCTGCACGAAATGCCTCCATGCAGGGTAGCTGGGTCAGGTGTGAGCAAGGAGAGAAAAGCAGAGGAAGAAACAAAATGATTCGCAGATTCTTTCTGAGCTGTCCCAGGGCGGAGGATTTTTTGGCTCAGCTCAACTTGCTTTGCCCAGAGCTCTGTTGTCTCACATCCCCAAGCCTGCTGAATGCTGGGGAGTGGGACCTGTGCTTCCTGTTTGGAGACAGGCACCAGTTCCAAGACAGGATTCTGCAAATGTAGGAGAGCAAAGCCCTGGAGTGGAATGGCTGAGGATGGCGAGGGGGAGTGAAGCCCATAGCCTCATCTCATCCTGACACCTCTCGCTGGTCAACTCTGTCTTCAGTTGCTCAGATTGTACCATGCAGGGCCAGAAATGGCCTGGCTGATTGCCTGTGCCTGGATGAATAGGAGAAAAGGGAACAGGGCTACCAGCAGGGATAACCCAGACAAGTCCAGGGTATTTGGGAGGTGATCGGAGATTGTTCAGCAAAGAGAAGGGAGAGGGGAGGGCAAGGGATCACTCCAAAGCCAAGACTGCCCATGGTGTCAGTGCCTGGAGGCTCAGCCAGGGACTGCATCCATGTTGGGATCGTGCCCATTGGCCCCTGATGCTGAACTTGTCCCAAAATCTGTAACTCTTTAGCACAAAAAAAAAAAAGCTGCTCTGTCCCCCCAGGTTTCCTGTGCCAACACCTCCTCTGAGAGCCCAACAGAAGCTGAGAGCAGTTGATTCCCCTCCTCAGATGCTAATTTAGGGCCGTTGCCTCTTTCAGATCACCAGAAGCTGGAACGAGAAGCCCGGATCTGCCGTCTCCTGAAGCACCCCAACATTGGTAAGTGCACCCCACAGCCCCATTGCTGGTGCTCCGTGCCTGGCTCTGCTGCCCACCTGCCCTCCCGTGTCCCAGCCAGGGCTCGGGGGTCTCCATCTGTAATCCAGCCCTGTCTGCAGCAGCAGGGACTGTTTGTCCCAGAGGTTGAGAAGGGCTCGGTGTCGTCCTGCCCGGTTGATCTGCAGAGCTATCCCTCCTTTTCCTCGTGGGAAGCACCATCCTCAAACGGGGCCACGGGAAGAAAGGCCCCCAGTGGGCACAGAGGGACTGAAGTAGGTCCGGACTAACCCACTTGGCCATAGCTCCCTCAGGGAGAAGCGGAGCCCCAGGAGGCTGCAAGAGGCTATTTTTACTGCTCTCCCCCCGCTGGGTGCCGCGTTCCTCTGCATGCTCCAAAAAGCGGCTGCAGCTCGGAGCAGCAGCAGCAGCAGCGCGGGGCGTGTAGGAGGAGCGATGGCGGGGGGAAGCGAAGACTTTCCCACCGACCGTCCATCTGAAAGTAGCCTCCTTCGGAAAAGCTGTTTCAGGAAAACTCCTGAGCCCCTGCAAATGACAAAAATAGGCCAGAAGGAGAGAGAGAGAGAGAGAGAGAGAGGGGAGGAGAAAAAACTGCAGTAAAAAAAAAAACAACAACCGAACTCCATCCTGGAAGTGATGCCGATGCAGGCTCTTGATCCCTGTGGATGGTCTGGATGAATCCCCTCTTGCCTCTGCTGCACCCCAGAATATACCAACCCCAATGAGATCCTGCACCTTTTGGGAAAGCATTTGGTGGTTTCTGCAGCCCTCTCAACCCACAGTCAGGAGCTGGGAGGGTTCCCCTCCGGCTGAGCTCCTCCCTGGCCCCCTCACTGCTCCGGTGACCTGGATCCATCCTTCCCCAGGAGCTGCTGCAGCAGATCCAGGGAGCTAGATCCAGGGCCACTGGGACGAGCCATGTGGCTGCTGTCCCATAAATACTTCAGTTCCAAAAAAGACTGCCAGCTTCCATCTGTCCCAGGCACACGGCTGCGTGGCAGGTCTCCCCTTCCTTGCCGAGGTGCCGGACCCTGCAGCATTCCCCAGCCTCTGCTCCAGCAGGACCAGGAGCTGTCCTGCAGGGGTCCCTCCGGGGCGCCCACCTCCCCTTTGCACCAAAATACATGCGGGGATTGCCGAGACCTGAAGGAAACACACTGCAAAGTGTGCGAATAGGAAGGAATACTGAATTCAGAGGAACTCACGGCATGAGACCTGCAGGATGGTAGCTGCAGGTTCCCCAGGTTCCCAGGTTTCCCAGGCTCCCCAGGTTCCCAGCTTGGCCACAGCTCTTTTCCACCTCTGTCTTCCACCCTTCCCTCTCCACCACCTGCCTGTGGAGCTGGCAATGTCTCTGAGGACCAGAACACCTCATCCATCCCTGTCCTTGTCCCCCATCCCTACACTACCCCTCGCTGTTTGGCTGTGACCTGGCAGGTTCAGAGCTGCAAAGGCTGGAAGGAGTTAACAGCATGAGATGTTAACAAGCCCGATCTGCTGCTATTTATACCCAGGAGGCTCTTCTCCACCCCCCACCCCACACCCTCTTTCCTTTCACCCCCCTCCACTGCTCCTGCTGCCTGGAAACTTGGGCTTGCAGCTTCCCTTCGGTGCAGCAAAGGCGGCTCGTTACCCACACAGGAGCTGGAGCGAGCGGTGCCACGGCAGAGCAGCCTGGCTGAGGAAGAGGAGGCACTGCTGCTGGATGAGGCAAAACAGCCCTGTCCAGCCCTTCCTGGGGAGAGGCATCCCAGCTGCCAAGGGGCTTTGCTGTCTCTTGTTCCCTGCAGCGAGGTGGGGTCCGTCCATATCCCCTGGGAATGCCATGCTGCGGTTCCTGGGGTTACCAACCTGTGGTCTGCACTGTGCCTGCTGGAGAGCCTCGCATGGAAAGCCCTGCTCAGGCAGTCAAGGGCAGGTCCAGGGCCCCAGGGCCCCACAGCACATCCACAACACTGAGTGATATATTAGGGAGAGCTGTGTTCATTCAGGGCAGTCTTGGTTTATTGGGAAAACTTTGGCTGCACCCAGCCCTGGAGTTTGAAATCCAGGTACTTGTCCTCTGACTCTCATTCCTGAAGCTGTGTCCTGCTCCTGCCTTGGCTCTCAGCTCGGAGCTGGAGTGCTCTGGCCAGCACAGCTCTCTCTGACTATGGGCAGTAACAGATACTTGTAGGATCAGGCTATATTTAGAGCAGCTGCTCCCTCTTATACCTTCTTGGCTCCTGGCAGACACAGGCTTTGGGACTCCCCCAAGCAGGGAACATATCCAGACCATATGCTTATGGTTATGCTGGCCCTATCCACACTGAACTCACCTAATCCCCTTGAGAGCACTTTAGCTTCTGTGGGATACCAGGCATGATACCCCCAAATCCCTCCCAGGCAAGAAGAAACAGGAGGAAATATGTTTCTTCCAGCAGAGGAAGGCAGAAAAGCTGGGATTGTACATTGGAGGAAAATGGAGCAGACACAGATGTCGGAGCACAGGGGGTGTCTGCAGAGGCCAGTGGTGAGGAATAAGATGAGCAGGTTGTGGCAGTAGCTAAGACCACAAGAGAGACAGACAGGAAAGATGCTGCCCAGCCCTTGAGACCTCGTTTGCCCTGTGCCCTGGCCAGGTGAGGTGATGCTGCTGGCACCACGCTCTTGGCAGCTGCTGGATTTGCCCACGGAGCTTGGAGACAGGAGAAGGACTGGCAAAGTGGTGTTTGCTGGCCTGGCAGATAAGAGTGACACAGTGCAGCGTCTGCACTCAGTGCTGGGCTTGTTATCTCCCCTGGCTCACACTGAGTCTGGAGGATGTTTCCATATAGGGCTCAGCTGATTTAGATGCAGTAAAAGGGGCTAGGAGTAAAAACTCCCACAAAATCTCTCACCTGAGTGTTTCTTCCTTCCTCCCTGATTCCCAACACTCTCAAATATGCTGAAAGTTGTATCAGACTGAAACCAGGTGAGAGAGAGGAAGCATTAAATATTCATAGCCTCAAGGGAATCAAAACACAAGGTGGGGGCAGAGGATGCTGCACAAGTCTCTGTTTATCCATCCTACCTGTTTCTGTGCCTGTCCCCTTGCTGCACGCCTGCCTGCTAAGTCTGAGCAGGGATCTGAGCCTGAATAACCAGCATGCAGCTGCAGGGTGCCAGATCTGTACCTGGCTGTACCTGGCAAGGGGTGTGCCCAAGGAGAGAGGCTGCCTGAGATGGGGAAATTCATCCCGTGGAGATTCCCACGGAGAGAAGGAAGGTCATGAGCAGAAAATAAAAAAGCCCTGTGTGTGCCAGAGTTGTCAGCTCAGCTCCCTGCTGAGCTCTCCCTCTGATCGGGCACCTCTCCTGGCAGGACTGGGGACACCAGTGCCTGCCCAGTGCCCAAGATAGCCCAGCAGCTGCCTGGAACCTCGGCCAGGCAGAGCCCCGGGGCAGTCCCTCATTTGGACGTGACCTTTGAGCCTTGCACGACTGCCCCAGGCTGGGGCCATGGCTGAGGTCCCCTGGTGAGCAGGGACCCCCACGCAGCCAGTGGCAATAGCAAGAGGAATAGCCCTGCTGTGCCCTTCCCCAGCTCCTGCTTGTGCCCAAAGGGGAGCAAAGGCATTCCCAGGGAGCAGGGTGGGAGCCAGAGGTACCCCATAACTCTTTTGTCTCTGCTGCAGTGAGGCTCCATGACAGCATCTCTGAAGAGGGCCACCACTACCTGATATTTGACCTGTGAGTAATGGTTCACTGCATCCCCTAACCCATGGGCAGCTCTGTGCTTCCCTCGGGGTGACACAACCTCCACCTCACCTGAGCCCTTCCCACAGGCTGGGTTTGAACCAAACTTGGGTCCCCCAAGCCGGGCAGAGGGCAGGTCCCTGTGCTGCACCCCCTGTTCTCCCCCCGTGCATGGGGACATTTTTGGGGGGCTTGCTGGGGCTGAGTGTGCTGTCAATCAATCCAGCCCCCTGTCTTCTCGCAGGGTCACTGGTGGGGAGCTGTTTGAGGACATTGTGGCCAGGGAGTACTACAGCGAAGCGGATGCCAGGTGAGCCGGGCTGTGGAGGCGACTGCAGGTGTCCCCTTCTCCCACAGGCTGCTCCCTCCCAGGGTCCTCCATGACTGGCAGCACCAGCTCATTCTGTACTGGGAGGTGTTTTACAGCCGCTCTGCAACACATTCTTATAGACCAGAACTCTGGTGCAAAAAAAACCCACCCAAAATGCTCTTTCTAACTCGCTCAACTCCTGTGCCAAGAAGTGCATGTGCTGCCACAGGACTGGTTTCCACTTTGAGGCAGATGGCTCCCAGCACTGCCCACAGCATCCTCATTCCCCAGGATGTTGGGATAGCCAACATCTGACCTCACTGTCAATGAACAGGGTGTTGGGGGCTCCCTGGTCTGGGGGCATCAGGACTGCCTGGTCTGGGGGCACCAGGGCTCCCCAGGCTGGCAGGGAGGAAACCCAACACCCGGCTGGTGCCCAGCCAGGGCCATGATAGCAAGGACACCCTGCAGATGCCTCTCCTTCCCCTTGGAGCTGCATTCCAGCCGTCTGCAAGTGCTTCTCTGGCACTTACCACTTGAAAGCACTGAGGAGGAGCAGTCAAGACAGGCTGTGCTGGAGCTCTGCTCCCTCCCACACTCCCACTGGCTCTTTCCAGTACCCTGCTGCAGAGCCATTTCAGCCACCCCTTTGGTCCCTGCAGCTTGTCCAGGGGACAGTATTAGTCTCATTTTTTTTTAAGGGGATGTGATCTGGCCCTCTCCAATCTAGAGATATCACTGTGCCTCTTGGCTTTGCCCCCAGGCTAAGCAGAGCCTGTATGTATGTCCAAGGGGGAGGTAAATTCTACACTACCTCCCTGCACGGAAATATCCTTTATTTCTAGGCAGAAAACAATCTCATTTAATGGGCTGCCTGCACTGAATCCACTTACAGCCCATCCACTTATTAGTGTCATACAAATAAAATAAAATACATGTAAATAAAGACCTTCTGCCTTGCACACAAGCTGTTTTGGAGCAGAAGCGATCAGTGCCTGTCTTTTCCCCTTCCTGTCTCATGCATGCAGCAGAGCTGGAATGTAATGAACTAGATATAAAGCAAGCAGACACAGCAGAGCCACCTGCATTAGAGGAGAGCAGGGAAATGGGGCTGGAGCAAAGGTCGCACAGAGCACATCTGCTCTGCCTGGGTTTGGAGACCAAGTCTTTGCTGGTATTGTGGTTCCACTGTTGGTCTCTGGCTCCTCGCCTCCAGAGTTGCTCCTGTGGGGTCCCCACGGGCTCAGCTGTGTCCCCTAAGCTCCTGCTCACCATTACTGGGTGTCCAGGAGTTCTTACTGGGTTAGAACTACTCCCACAGGTGTGCAGGTTTCGGTGGAGGGGGATGCTGAGCTGTGCTGCAGTGCTGCTGGTGGGAAGTGTGATGGGTAGAGGGGTGGAATGCAGCAGAAAAGAAGTGTTTGACAAAACTCTGCCTCACTGGCCATTTGTGTGAGCTTGCTCCTCTCTCCCACAGCCACTGCATCCAGCAGATCCTGGAGGCCGTCCTGCACTGCCACCAGATGGGGGTGGTTCACCGGGATCTGAAGGTAGGAGCTGCAGGGAGAGTGCCTGTGGGAGGACAGGGGACCCCATCTGTGATGCAAAACACTGTGGAACAATGCCCAGAGTCCTTCAGGGCTGCTGAAACAGCTGGGAGGAACAGGTATAGGGCTGCGGGAAACCCACAGAGCACAGACCAGCTCTGGAGCGAAATGACACAAGGGAGATGGGGTAGGGAGGTCTTTGCAGTCCATGGTCCCCTAAGGACCCAGGGACTCCGGGACCAAGAGCACGACAAAGCAGTTAGGGAGCATAACCAGAGCTTCCTGTGTGCTGTGCTGGGAAGCTCCCCCTGCCAACAGCAGAGCCCCTGAGGGTTTTCACTCCTCTCCAACCCCCATCTCCCTCTGCAGCCCGAGAACCTGCTACTGGCATCCAAGCTGAAGGGTGCTGCCGTCAAGCTGGCTGACTTCGGCCTCGCCATCGAGGTGGAGGGGGACCAGCAAGCGTGGTTTGGTGAGTAGGACTGGCCTGAGGTGGGGTCTCCTCCAGCCCTCCTTGGCATGTTAGTTCAGGGGGCTCCAGAACCCCGAGCCCAGGGCTGTGGGAGAGTGCCAGCAGCACCAGCCCAGGAGGCACAGGGGATGAGCAGGTGGATGTGGAGCAAACAGCTCCACAGGGACTCCCTGAGTCACCGAGGTGTCCTGGTGAGATGGACAAGCTGGCAACAGGGGCAGACCAGTGGGAGGAAAGCCTCTTTCAAGCGCTGGAAGTGCACAGCAGAGCACTCCAGCCTTAGGCACCATCTGGCATTGGCAGTGGCCGAAAAACAGTTTGCTCTGCCCTCGGGAGTCACAGAGGTCTCTGGAAGGAGGGTGCCCGTCCCATCGGGTCGGGATGTGCCCGCACTCTCGGCTCTCGCTGTGCCTGGCCGGGGAGCGGTCCCTGCTGCTGAGCTGTGCGGGGCCGGGGGCTGCCGGACGGCGGGCGTGACTGGCTGTCTGTCCCAGGTTTCGCCGGCACCCCGGGATACCTCTCCCCCGAGGTGCTCCGGAAGGATCCCTATGGCAAAGCCGTGGATCTGTGGGCTTGCGGTAAGTCAGAGCGGGGCTGGAATGCCGGGAGCGGGCTGGGCTGGGCTGGGCTGGGCTGGGCGGGATGAGGCAGGCTGTTCATCCAGCATGTCCCAAGTTGCAGTGGTCAGCCACATCCCAGGGACGTCAGGGTGGAGGATTTACCCAAGAGGTGGCACATTGCCCTGGGCAACACACTCTCTCCCAGTCCCGGGGCACCCTTCTCTGGAGGATCAGCCCCTTTGCTATGTACCCAAAGCTCCCAGTCAGGGGAGACACTGCCTCCTTTCCCTGCACTGCTGGAGGAGTCAGACAATGCCTCCGTGTAGTTGCACCCATAGGGGAGCCTTTTTCCATCCACGATGGGGAGGAGGCATCACCCACCCCTGCCAGGGCACCCACTTTGGGCTCTGCATGGTGGCTGCCAGAGCCTTGAACCTCCCCAGGTGCTGAACTGGACCCACCAACAAGCCTTTTGCTCTTTAAACAGTGAGCAAATCTTCATGTTTCACTAATTTCTTTTTCTCTGCTTGAGTTTGACCAGTCCCCAGGCTGTGTGTGCTCCTGCCTCCAGCAATGAATTCTCTCCCACTGACCCTGTCTCCTCTCCTGGGCAGGTGTCATCCTCTACATCCTGCTGGTTGGGTACCCACCCTTTTGGGATGAAGACCAACACCGACTCTACCAGCAGATCAAGGCTGGGGCTTACGATGTGAGTGGATTTGTCTTGCTGCCCCCTTTCACAGTCTCCTCTCTCTCCTGCTGTCCCTGCCTTGCAGCCTGCTGCTCTACAAGAGCAACCCAGACAAATTCAGTCAGAGGGGAACAAGTACTTTCCTCTGCCCTGGTTGCAGAGCACTGGCCACGTTGCCATGCCCAGGTGCACACACTGGGTTTCAAGGCCACTTTGTGGGAGAGATAGGTCTTGTCCCAAACCTTCCAACTTTCTTCTTCCACTCCTGCTCTTCAAGTTTTCTACCTGGCAGCTCATTCCAGTGGCTGGCATCTCTCCAACCTGCCCCAAGTTGCAGGAGAAGCAACCCAAATGCAAAGGGGCTCTCTGCCATCTCTCACCCTGTTCCCTTTGCTTTGGCAGTTCCCCTCCCCTGAGTGGGACACAGTCACTCCTGAAGCAAAAGATCTCATCAATAAGATGTTGACCATAAACCCATCCAAACGCATCACGGCAGCAGAGGCTCTGAAGCACCCCTGGATATCGGTGAGTTGGGGCTGAAGGTAGAGAGATGTGGGAATTCACAAGGGGGGAACATCTCATTGGGGATCATATGTTATCAAACATGCTGCCAGCTCTCTTCTCCATCCTGGGAAGATGGTTTCCTGGCATGGTTCCTCCCAATGCTCTCACAGCAGCATTTCTCCTGAGGTTTTACAGCAGAGAAAAGCTTGTGAATGCAAACAACATGTTCCTGGGGGACCCCGTGGTGGGAGGGACACACATGCTCCCTGCCCTGGTGGGGACAGGCTGGTTTCTCAGCGTCACACTGTGCTGGGGGTCTTTCTTCAGAGACAATGGGAGCAGGTTCATGTTTATCCATCCATCCATCCACCCCAGCAGCAATCCCTCCACCCTTCATTGCATCCCGCTGTTTCAGCTGCTGGCTCTCACTCTGAATCAGATCCCAAAGGCAGGAGGAGTCTGTGGGCTTAACCACACATGTGCAAACCATGAGCACATTGCTGGTTAGTCCAGGGGTTAACTCAGGGGGCAGCCAGTTCTCCACACACCCCAACCACCAGAGCAGATTCTGCTGACTCCAAAGCTTCGATCTCCCACTGCCCATTAAACTTTTATCTGCTGCTGCTACTGCTGCAGGCAGCTCTGGCCCGTGCCTCGGCCATGGGAGATCATACACGTGTGTGAGCATGTGAGAGCTGGGCTGGGGGAGCTCCTTCCCCCAGCACTGCTCTGAGCCAGGTCTCTCTCCCCCAGCACCGTGCCACCGTGGCGTCATGCATGCACAGGCAGGAGACGGTGGACTGTCTGAAGAAGTTCAATGCCCGGAGGAAGCTGAAGGTAACTCTGTCCAAGCTGGCTGCTAAATGCACGGCCAGGTCATTGGTGGGCTTGTTCCCAGGGTGGGAAATGACAGGGTGGTAGCTGTGGGCAGTGCTGTGGGAGTGACAGGCGCTTGGGGGCCCCCACTGTGAAGAAGGGGAAGGAGACTGAGTTGGGGTGACGGCTTCATTCAGCTGCGGTTCCCAACTGCTCAAAGAAAGCCATGGAGAAGGAAAGCACCGAGTTGTACTGGACACTGGAGTGAGGACTTTTCCACTGGAGTCAGTGTCAAGATAGCTTCTTTTTGGGGCTGGACAGGGGCCTGAGAGGCACAGTGAGACCCTTTGCCTGATGGCCAAGATGCTTTGCAGCCAAGAAATAAAGTGATCCACAGACAGACAAAAAGCTCACCCACCCCAGCAGCCCCAGAGCCTTTCCTTTCTGGGATGCTGCTGTGCTCCACAGCCTGGACCCCTCTGAAATCACCATCTCCAGCTTGAGCACCTCCCTGAGGAATCCATCTCCTGGGTGCTGCTCAGCCTCAGCCAGCAGCACGGCGCTGGGAATGGGCTCTGGAAATCACAATGCCTCCTGCAGAGCGGGATGAGGCTGGTCTGTGCCACAGCCGGAGCCATCAGCACTCCAGGCCTGAACACAGCATGGCACAGAGCGGTGCAGCTGCAGGCTACTAACAAGATTATCAAGCAAAGAAACTGGCTATAAACTATTATTACTTTTCAGCTAGACAAGTAATCAAATTAGTTCAGGCATACACTTCAAAATAGTAATCCATTACTGTAAGCAATTAGTCCAAACTAATCTCATTATACGCTGAGCAACTAGTTAGTAGACTCAGCTGGAAAAGGGGAAGGATTTTTACAAATGTTGTTTTGTGGTGGTGATCTTTGCGTGGCTCCCATGAGCAATCTCTGCCCTGCTGCTCTGAGCTGGCACAGCTTTAATCACAATTAAATCCGGTTCCACTCCCAGTGGGTCCCCTTGTTGCCAGCTGCCGGCCCCAGTCAGTGGGGTTGTGCTTCATCTAGGACAGGGTAGTATGAGACTGAAAAGTACCCTGCAGATATTTAATATCCCTTTAATCTCAGAGGGAAGGCCGTTTTGGAGTATGCAACACAATGCCCTGGTGCTGGGGATATGGGGTCAGGTATTGAGAGCTGCTTTTGATGGCAGGAGGAGAATATCAGTCCGTGGGCCAGTTTCCTTCCTTCCAGTGGCTGGGGGACAGGTGTTGAGCTGGGCTTTCCTCCCCCAGGGATGGGGTGAGCAGCAGGTTGCAGGGGCTGGGATCCAGCACACCCTTTCCTTCTGCCTTCCTTGTCTTTCAGGGAGCCATCCTCACCACCATGCTGGCCACCAGGAACTTCTCCGGTAGGTGCTGTCTCTGGGACTCATCTCCTTGTCTTACAGGATACCCAGGACAAATCTGTAGGGTCTCTGGAAAGCTGGCTTTGCCTCATGTGTCACAGGGAGGCTGAAGTTGCAGCCTTGTGCCTCTGGGGATGTGTGGCTTTGGGCGCTCCTCCGGGAGAGGTCACCTGGCACCTCCAGGGTGGAGGGATTGCCGGTGGTTTGGGATGCAAAAGAAGAAGTGTGTGGTTGAGGCTCAGTGATCCAGGATGCTGTAGGGTTTTGGGGTTGGGGTTGCACCCAACCATCTGGCTTGTGCTGGCATGGGTATGTGGGTGTTGGGGGCAGCCAGAGCTCAAGCAGCTGGTTGTGTGTGCTGCTGGAGATGTTTGTGGCTCAGGGAGAGCATCCTCTGCCTCGGGAGTACGGAAAGGCCCCTGGGTGCCACTGCAGGCAGATGGCAGCAGGAACTCTCAGGTCTCTCCCCAGGCAGGTGGATGCTAATCCTGCGGGATTCCCCACTCTCTTCCTGCCTCCCTACAGCCTGAGGGCTTCCATGGCGACAGCAACGAGCATGGCAGCCCAACCTGTGCACTGGAGAGGTCTCAGTGCAGCCAGAAGCCCTTCTGCTCCAGCACCCTCCCTGAGCTGTTCCCTCTGGGGACACCTCGCTGCAGATGGGATTTCACAGGCGATTCCCCAGGCATGGAACCAAACGGAGCCATGTGACTGCAGAGCTCATCCACCCGCTGTCACCTCCAGCCCTCCCCAGTGCCGGGGATGGCCCTGCAGCGGTGCTACGGGGCTGGGACACACCGGCCAAGCCCTGCGCGCTGCTCAGCTGGCTGGTGGCAGCTGTTTGGGGTTACTTGGGTGTTTCAGGGTGCTTTGCTGAGGCTCCCCGAGTGTCAGGTGTAGCAGGTGGGCAGGGGTGCCAGGGCAGAGGGCCGTGGCCAGGGCTGGTATCTGCATTTGTCGTGGGGGGATCGTGCTGACACATTTAGCACTTGTGGCGGGCGCTGGAGGAGTCCAGCAGCCGGGGGGATCCGATGTCCGGCCCCACGCCGCGAGAGGCGGACAGGAAGCATCACAAGGCAGGAAGTTCCAAGGCATCTCTCCTATGCTGCCCGTCCCACGCACGGCCCAAGGGCTCACCGGTGTCCCCTGGCCGGGAGCACGGCAGGGCTGGTGGGCGACAGGCACCGGGCTCCACCCGTCCCGCCCGGCCCCGGGGGCTCAGGAGAGAGGGGTCGCTTGTGCAGCCGGGCGGGCTGGGGCAGTGTCGGCAGCGGTGGGTGGGCACAGGGGAAGGCGCCTGCTTTTCATCCTTGTCAAAATGCGGGCTTGCAGCTGTCGGGCCGGCGGGCCGGCAGCACATGATCCCGGCAGCATGGGGCTAAAATTAGAGGGCGGCAGGCGGGCAGCCCATTCCTCCACACTGCACCACGCCGGGTCAACAGCACCGCCCGGCCAGAGGCCGCCTCTGCCGGGCAGCCCTGCCGGCCCCCTCCAGCAGCCTCAGGGACTTGGCGTGACGTTAGGACACGGGTCATGCCCCTGGCCAAGAGCCACCGGGGTAGGACAGGACAGTGCTGGCAAGGTCGCCCCTGAGCTCCCACGGGTTGCACCGGTGATTGCTGGAGAGAAGACGAACCCCACCAGCCGGCACCATGCTGCTGATCCTCGCCCTCCTGGTCTTGGTGCCCTGCCTGGCTCTGCTAATCTCCTTCCTCCTCTCTCCAGGAGGCAAAAGTGGTGGCAACAAGAAGAATGACGGCGTGAAGGTAAGTCCAGCCCCGGTGCCCTGTGCTGCCTGCCCCTGTCTGCTGGGGCGGTGCTGGGGGTCTCTGAGCCGTGCCGGCGGTGAGCGGCTCCGTGCCTTGCTGGCGGTGGGGTCTCCGTGCTGTGCCCGCGGTCCCCGCGCCACCCTGCACTTTAAAGGGCAGCTGTTGGCTCGGCTGTCCCGGTGTGTCCCCGTGCCACCGGCTGGGCTCCTGCCAGCACGGGCAGCGCACAGGAGGCTTTGCAGCGCAGCGGGAGAGGGGAGTGGGCTGGTGCTGGAGGGTGCCCGGCGGGAACTCGCTGCTGTTTTATTGCTGGCAAAATGAGCTTGTCCCTCGCTGCCTCCAGGGAGGGGGAGAGGCAGAGGCTGGACCAGGACAGGGGACAGGAGGAGGCAGCTTTGCAGTCCAGAACCATGGCTCCAACAGCAGCTATCTAGCGGGATGGGTGGCCTCATCTCCTGCTTGCTCAGCATGGGGGTCCTGCTGCAGCTGGTGAGACTGGCCCCAATTCCTGTCCCATCCTGTCCCAAGGGCTGCTCTGCTGCTGGGTGACACATGGGTGCTTTTAACTCCCTTGGCAGTGCTGCTTGTCCCCTGTTCCGAGTGCAAACAGCAAAGAAACATGGTGATGCTTCGACAGAGTAAATGGCTCGGTGATGCTCTAAAATCAAGCGGGTGCTTGGTGGATCTTGTTTCTTGGGCTGCAGAGACTGCAGGTTCATCAGCCCCACCTCTGCTCCAGGACAAGGCGGCTCCAGGAGGCAGCAAAGTGCTGCTGTTTCTGGTGACATGAAGATGTGGTGGATAGCAGTGGTTATTGAGCTCTGTCAAACTCCTCCTGCAGGAAGGAATGGTCCGTGTGAGGGTCTTTCTCTCCTTACCTGTGCCCTTCATGAATACAATGGATCACTCAGCAAGGGAGAGCTGGCGTGGTGACATCCTCCATCGTGGTGACATCTTCCATCATCAGGCAGAGCTTTGGGAGCCTGACTGCAGTGTGGCTGCTCTCCTCCCTCCACAGGGACCCTTTGCTGGGAGAACGTACACAATCTCCTCCTGCCCTTTTGCTGGGGCCCAACTGTTGGGCTGTGATGGGTGCAGGGTTTTGGAAGAGCTGAGCCCCCAGCCAGCTTCTTTCTTTCTTCCTCAGTACGAATGGTTGGTGAAGCCAGAGGCCTAGGGATGGCATATCTTCCTCCCACTCTTCCCAGACCCAGCAGCTGGGGCAGGAAAAGCCTGCAAGGACTGAGGCCACACACTGCCCTCCAAACCTGGGCTCAGTTCCACAAGAGGCCATTCTGGCCATGCAGTATTATTCTGCATCATGAAGTTGACGGCCTGGATGGCTCTGAGAGGACGTTAGTTTGGGCTGTCAGGGTATCATGAGACTCCCAGGACAGAATTAATAGGGCTGGTGCTGGCAGATCCCATGGTAGTCACAATACCCCATGTGCCAGCCACTGCTGGTCTGTCCTCTGCTGCTCTGATGTCCCAGCTGCTTCAGAGAGTCACCTAAGATGTGACACCACAGGCAGAGCTGGCTTGGTACAAGTTGCTGGGGCACAGGTAAGACCAAAAAGAAGATGCATTTTTAAGCTATTAAAGGAAAGATTTCTGGATGAAGAGGCTTCATCAGGCACAGTCCTGAATCTAATTTTCCAGCAGAAAGGGACAGCTTTGAATTTCTGTGTTGTGGTAGACAACCATTTGCCAGCCCAACTTGCTAATGATGCTCCCTCTTGGACTTCAAAGGAGCTTTGAGGGCAGATATTATCCTGGGAAAAGAGGCACTTCCTGTTGTAGCAAAATAGCTTGTTTGGGTGAACAGCCTTCTGGCTCTTCACTGAAACTCGGTGAGGAGAGTCTGTTTTCAGAGTGGAATCAGAGAGGCTGGTTTGCATCCTGAGCGCTCAGCCCTCACTGGTGAGAAGGGAACAGATCATGAGGCTTCATTCCAAGTGCAATCTACCCACCAGCACTCATCTGACAAGGACAAGCTCTGAGAATGAATTTGCTTTTTTATTGCCCCATTTCCAACAAGTAAAGGGGAGACAGCTTGGCTAGATGGCCAGGAAGGTGCAGGAGGAGAAGACAAGGTAGAGACAAGGTCACTCCCGACAGCTTCCTTGCATTGTCCACCTTCTGCATAACCATCCCCACCTCTCATTCCCATGCTCAGCCTGGGGGGACTGGCAGCATAACTCATTTGGGGGGCACAGGGAAGCTAGGTGTTGTGGGTGAAGCTCTGATGGCCCACTGGGCAACCAGATGTCAGGACACTGCTGAGCAGTGTTAACTTCTTTAACTGGCTGGAAAAGCAAGGTAGGAACCTGAAGCCTGCCTTGAGTGGTTGGGATGATGGGAAGGGAATGGTCCTGCCTGCTCAGAGCAGGGCCATGTGGTGTTGGTCACTGTCAGAAGAGTTGTGTCCCCACTTAGAGTAACATGCTGGACTGGCCATCCCCATGAGGGCAGGCAGGTCCCAGGCAGCCACCCCAACCTTTCCTGCCCAAAGCTGTGCTGATGGGCAGCAGGCAGCTGGAGCTGCCCTCCAGCCTGACTGCACAGCCCTCCAACACCAGCATGGCCAGCCCAGGCTCAGAGGGCTCGAAACTCACCCTCCTGAGGAGGCTCCTCACCTACTAAAAACATTCCTGGGACCAGAAATCCCCCTTGAGCCCTGCTCTGGGATTCATGGGAGGTCCTCTGGTCCCAGCAGCTGCGATACTTTCACTGCCCTGTGTAGTGTCCCATCTCGTCCCATTGTGAAGTGGTGGAGTCAGTGCCCCGTGTCGCATCGTGTCCCGTCCTGAACTGACGAGCTCTCCGCCCCGTGTCACATCCTGTACTGTATGTCCACACTCGGCACGGTCACTGCTGTGTGTTGCATTCTGTTGCGTCTGAAACTTCTGCAGTTTGCTGCCCCGTCGCATGTCCTTGGGTAGCAGAAGCTGTCAGTCCTTCCTGCAACAGGCCAGCTCCAGTGGCTCCCTTTCTCCATGAGGTTCCTGACTGAATACTGCAGCTCACTCTGCCCTTTAGGACCTCTTTTTTTTGGTGAAGGAAGGGCGAGAGTTGACAGGTGGCCAAAAGGAGCTACAAGAGTGCTGGAGAGGGACTTTGGACAAGGGCATGAAGTGATAGAACAAAGAGGAAAGGCTTCACACAGATAGAGGGCAGATTTAGATTGGATATAAGGAAGAAATTATTTATTGTGAGAGTGACAAGGCACTGGAACGGATTGCTCAGAGAAGCTGTGGGTACCCACTTCCATTGCTGGAAGATATCAAGGACAGGTTAGATGAAGCTCTGAGCAACCTGCTCTAGGAACTGGATGATCTTTAAGGTCCTTTCCCATTCAAACCATTCTTTGATTCCATGTTTCTATGACCTAGTGAGGAAGAGGAGAGCAGCAGTAGCAGAGGAGGAAACTCACTGAGGATGCTGGTGGGAGCCAGTTAGGATGTGAAAGGAGCAGTGAGGGGGAATGTATATAATCAGTTTTTATACTGTATCCCACCCACACACCCTAATGGGTTGCTCCATGGACTTTTCTAAGAGATTTGCACAGTGCGTGCTGCTTTTCCCTCTGCAGGGCAGGCACAGCTGGTGCCTCGTTAAATGTGCTGGTACAGCACTTTATTTGGCACTGCAGATTGTGATTTCTGCACGTTGGTATTCCCTGACGCACACTGGGATTCATTCCCTGGGAGCCAGAGGTGCAGAGAGGGTATGAGATCAGCATGCATCTCTCCCTGTCTCCTAGATGGAGATGGGGAGCAGAGCAGAGTTAGGAAAGAGTGCAGAAGTAGCTTGGGATTGCAAGCAGAAGAGTGGATATGGGGTCATCCAACCCAAAAACCTTAATGCCTAGTGGTAGTGGTCAAGGATGGAGATGAATGTGCAGGTCTTCTCTTTGGAGTCCTGATTTAAAGCACTGGAGCTATGCTCAGGATTGCTTCCCACACTGTGGGCCTGCCTTGAGGCCTTAAGGCCTGGCTGGCCTTGAACCAGCCAGCTTGGGACTGGTCCAGGTCCAAAGCTAAAGGAGCATCTCCACACCAGTCAGTGCCATCAGCAGATGCACCCAGAGCAGACCCAGAGCATTCAGTACAGCACTGAGCACAGGGCTGTGGCGAAGCTGCCTTAGCTTTTCAGTATCCCAATTCTGTTCCTGTGAGCTTGCCAGCCTGGTCACAGGCCACCAGAGTGGGCATTGACTCCTAGGAGATTCCCTTTTGGACTAGCCAGGTCCTTGGGATGAGCAACCCCAGAGATTGCAGCAGGTCAGGAGAGAAAGGTGCTGGTAGGAATGTGGGGAGGGAACTGGCACATCACCACCAACACTGCAGCCACCGGCACATCCCCACAGGAGCAACGAGTCCCTCTGCGCCTTTCCTTTGCCCCTCCATGAGGACCAAGAAGGGTGGCTCAGGAGCTGCTGCCTTTCATGTGCTGCTCTCAGCCTTTCTCACTCTGTGTCTCTTCCTGTTCCATCTCTTCTCCTTGTTTTTCCAGAAAAGAAAGTCCAGTTCCAGCGTTCAGTTAATGGTGAGTGTCCTTCGTCTTCCTAAATGCCGATATTGCTGGGCCTCTCCACATGTTCCAGCTTCCCCCGTTTTTGGAAGTTACCTCGGGGTAGGGAAGAAGGGACAGCGGGGTTGGAGGGAACATCCTCAAAGCCGTATCACCCACAAACCCCATTAACAGGGTTGGTGCAGGCACTTGCTGGCCACCAGCTGGTGGGAAGCCAGCCCTGGTTCTTGCTGATGGGTTCTCATGCCGTTTCTCCCAGTTCTCCTGACTCAGGTCTGCAGGCTGCATCGGTCCAAGGAGCCTTGGAGAAACACCTTCCATGCCTCTGCGGGGACTGTATGGTCATGGGACACCTTGCCAACCTACATCGGGGTCTTCTGGGTAATACACAAGCAAGGCTCTGCTGGGAAGAGCTAGCAGAGCCATTGCTCTAGCTCCGCTAGCAGAGTTGCCTTGATGAGGCTCCCGGAGAGAGATGGGGGGTCAGTACCCCTCTCCCCCCAAATCTGTGTAGTGCTCAGCTGTTTCTTGAAAGAGCTGTGTCTCAGCCTTCAGTGGTCCATGTGGGTCTTGGAAGCACTGTTTTATTGTACATTTCTCTCCCTACTCTGCGGTCAGTGTGGTCTCTCTCACTCCTGCACAGTCCCCTCTTTCTCATCCCAGCTCCTCCTCGCTGTTAATTTGTACATCTCTCTCTTTATTGTACAGTCAACATGGTGTCTTCCACCCCTGCACAGCCCCTCTCCCTGCCCCTCCGGCAACGCTCCTAGGAACCCACCACATGGCCCCTGGACTGCCCCCATCTCTGTCCCCACAGGTGTCGGTAGGAAAGGCAGCGCCGTTCCTACGAGACCCTCCACAGCCCACCTCTTGTGCCCTTGGCGACAAGGAGTGGAGGTCAGGGAGGGCTCTGCCAGTGCTGCCCTAGAGCTGTGGTTGAGGACAGGCTGGACCTGCTGGCGTTTTCCTTGGTTTCTGTCTGTTGGCACAGTTGAGCGCTGTGGGGTCAGACTCGGGGGGCTGTCGAACACACGAGCTCCGTCTGTCACGGGGACAAGACCCTTCTCACCACTCCACCTCTCCTGTCTGTTCTTTGCTCAGGAATCGTCGGAGAGCACCAACACCACCATCGAGGACGAAGACACCAAAGGTATCAGTGGGGGCACGTGAGAAGGTGGGCAGGTTGTTTTGGAGGGGTGCCCATGGGTCTGGCTGCCCCTCATGAGACATTTGCTACAGCAAAACCCACCACCATCAAGCTGCCTCAGGGCCCTTCAGAAGTTGCTTTAAGTCCTCAGGTGGTTTCACTGCTGGGTTGCTGACACGAGGAGCTGGGGCACTGCTGGTGAGGAGCAGGGTGCTCCCATGAACAGGGATGTTCCCTGAAAGCAGGTGTGGAAATGGCAGAAATCTGCAAGGGTAGCAGCCCGGCTGCTCTTTTAAAATAAACGTCCCTTTGGGAAAAGCCTCCAGGGGAAATCCCTGTCTGCCGCCCGCCTGCCTGCCAGAGGCAGCTTTCTAAGAATAACCCAGGGAATAATTTATTGGTGTTAATTTGTAAAGTCTCTCAATGAAGTGATCTCGGCACAAAGCAAGATGGACTTTGGCCTGACATGAGAACTAATGGGACAACTTGTCCTCCCTGAGCCTGGATAACGTGGAGGCAGGTGGTGCTTGGGAAGTGATGGGATTCCCTCGCCTTTCTAAACAACTCCTAGGAATGCACTCCCTCTCATTAGTCACAATGCAAAGGAAAAAAAAAGTCAAGCATGATGCCAATTTGCATTTGAAGCAGAGCCTTGTTAGAAAGCCTGGGGTTACCTCTGACGGCTCCTTCTGCATCTCTCGGAGCCAAAGCTGCTCTTGCAGCCCATTTCTTCCCGGATGAACCAGCAGTGCCTGGAATCCCTAGCAGCAGCTGCACAGTTCTGTGCCCTTTGCAGGGTCCCTTCTTGTATCTCCTGGGGTTGCTGCACATGTCACTCACCTATTCTCCTCCCTTCTGAGACCTTCTCCTGCCATTTCAGAGGGAGGTGAGAGCATTCTTGTCCAGCTTGCCCTAGCTGGCCTCTGCTGTCAGTTCATGGCTTTGCAAGGCTTTTCAGCCAAGACCAGCCTTTCCCAGCTTTTGGGCTGAGAGTAGCTTCCCACTTGGTGATTAACCTTTTGGCTCTTTAGGAAATTACAGGGGTTTTCAGTTTTGCCCTAACTTTGAAAATCTGGAGATGAAGAGCCCTTCCTCGCATTTCTCTCCCAAGTCACTCTCCTGCTTTTTCCCTGCAGTTTCCGAAGTCCCCTCCCCATCCTGTGGTCTGTTTCTGATGAGATAAAGATCTCTCACTGTAACACCAGCGCCTACTTCTGGTTTGTTTTATCCCTTTATTTCCCTTTTCTCTTTAACCCAACAGTACGGAAGCAAGAAATCATTAAAGTCACAGAGCAGCTGATTGAAGCAATAAGCAATGGCGACTTCGAGTCCTACACGTGAGTGTGCCCAGTGCAGCTTTGGGCTGGGTGAGGGCTCAGCCTCCCACACTGGGGTCTCTCACTCTTACAGTGCTGCCCAGGAGATTTTAGTGCTGCCCAGGGCAGGGTGACCAGGTTGATGTGGTGGGGGAGAGTGGAGACCATCCAAGAGAAGAAGGGGACATCAGTTTCCAAGCCTGATGCTGCTCTCGTGCTCAGCTGACCACAGCTCTTTGGTCTCACTGTCACAGATGAGCCCAGTTTTTGGCTTGCAGAAAGAGGAAGAATTGCAAACGTGATTTATGGTGAAAGAAGTGTTTGTATTTGTGGAATCCATTATATCCAGATTGCCACAGGCTGTTCTGAAGCGTAGATGATTTCTGCTTGCTGAGCTGATGATGTTCAGAGTACACCTCTTCTGTGTCGAAGCCTGATTTAATTAGTGATGTCTGAGTGAGTGCAGGTCTTCATTCCTGCCTCAGAGGATCGCAGCAGGGATATTTTGATACAGAGCAGATAATACGAGTTTTTTCCCTGATGTCTTCCTTTCTTTTAAAGAAGATGGCAATGTTTGAGGAGGTTTCATTGCAGAGGGTGACTGATGGAGAATGTACCCTGCTTTGGTGGGGTCCTGGCTACAGCCACTGGGCAGGAGGTGAGGTGGGTTGGACAGAATGAAGAGATGAGGTCAGATTTTTGAAGAATTACTCACTGGAGCAGACACTCCTCAGCCTTAGGCTGAGGGAGCCATCCTGAGCAGGAGGCGTTTGGGTCCTTCAGGCTCTCGTGCCAGAAGTGGTGGGATAACCTCTTCCTTTTCTCTCCCCTTCCTGGCTCCCCAGGAAAATGTGTGACCCTGGAATGACTGCTTTTGAGCCCGAGGCTCTGGGCAACCTTGTGGAAGGCCTGGATTTCCACCGATTCTACTTTGAAAACCGTAAGCAGCTCACTTGCTTTCTGAGGAACCCCTCCCATCTCCCATATGACCTCCATCAGTTTGCTGGAGGAATAGGGTTTGGGTTGCTGTGGGAGCATCTCTGGCTGATCTGCAAGATCCCAGCAGGAGGTGTTAGGTCAGCTGGGGCCAGGTGTCTGTATGGGAGTTGTTGGGTTAGCTGTTTTCTAGGTGGACCCATCCTGAATCCACCTGTACAGCATTTACTCAGCCCCATCAAGCAGAGAGCTTAACACAAGTATCTCCACTTCCCACATTGCTGCCACCCTGGGAAAGAGCCACCCAAACTCCTTCCCCTGCCTAAATCCCCTTGCGCTTGTCCCCTGTCCAGTGTGGTCCCGGAACAGCAAGCCCGTGCACACGACGATCCTGAACCCCCACATCCACCTGATGGGAGACGAGTCGGCCTGCATTGCCTACATCCGCATCACGCAGTACGTGGACTCCGGAGGGATCCCCCGCACGGCCCAGTCCGAGGAGACGCGCATCTGGCACCGCCGGGATGGCAAATGGCAGATTGTTCACTTCCACAGATCTGGCGCACCCTCGGTCCTACCGCAGTAAGCCCTGTGAGCATCCGGGGACAGGGCACAGGGCAGAGGGAGGGCTGGGCTTGGCCTCGGGCTCGCTGCAGCATCGAGGCTCACAGCACGTGGGATCCTGTGCTGAGGATGTGTGGTGGGGAGGAGTTGGCTGATTGCTGTGAGATGGCAGTGGGCAGAGGGGATGCTCTGCTCAAAGCAAATTCCAGCTCTTCCCGGTTTGTGTTTTGCAGCTGAAGCGTGGCCCTGCCCGTGTTGGGTTTGTCACTGACTGACTACCAAGGGGAGACCCCCTCCGACATGTTCACCTACGGGACTTTGGCTGTTGGCTCTGCTGCTTGGTTCCCGCTGGAATAACCCCTCGCTTCTCACCGCACACACACGACAGCCCCGCCAGTGCAGTGCAAGCATCCCATCAAACCCCCCACCCGCCGGGGTCGTGGCGCTGGGCCCCTTCCTCTGCATGAACCAGAAAAAGAGAAACCATGAACTTCAACCCGAGCATCTGGCCGGTGTACAGGCCCCCCTCATCGGCTGCATAGCGTCGGTGGGCGCCCTCACTACCCAGCACATCTCCTGAACTGGGCTCAGACTCATCATCCTCCTCCATCCCCACCTCTGCTGGAAGCCCTCCGAGGAAGAGGGGGCAGTTTTGAGCCGCTCCCTGCTGCATCCTCCCTGCGTGCTGGTGGATTTTGCTTTGCTGCTATCAAGGTCCCCGTCTGCTGCCATGATTCCCACCTGCTCCTGACCTGAGCTCCTGCTTCCCAGCAGCCTGGGCCGGGGAACTGCTATTCAATCCATTTGCAAAGTCCATTTTTCATGCATACCGGTGCAAGGAGGGCCATGTTTGGATGGGTGAGTAAAGACTATCTGTGTATTTTCCCTTCCCAGTGCAGGCTGGCTCCTTCCCAGGAGAGCAAGTAGGTTTGTACCCTGGCTCCAGGCGGCTGCCATGCCAAGAAGGATGCTCTCCCTCCTTCTTCCCTTCTCCCTTTGGAGCAGAGACTGGCGATACTGGGAGAAGAGAGGAGGAGAAAGACAGCTGCTTCCCAGTACCACATGGGCACAGACGGGAGCTGGGGCTCTCCCATCCATGTCCGGGCAGTAGCATTGCCCCTGCGCCCTCCTCCTCACCCACCACCCAGCCTGGATCCTTTACCCCAGCACCCACCCCTGCCCCCCACTTACAGCACTGGTGTTCCCTTGCTCCCGACTCCCAGGATGGGACGGGGGCAGCCAAGCTGGCTGCTGGCTCGGGGCACAAACCTCCATGGCCCACGTGACTCCTTCCAGCGACAACAAGGAATGCAAGCTTTAGTGACAAACTGCAGAATCTGATTGTGCTTCGACGAAAACAAACAAGCCTTTCGCTGTCTTCTCCTTTGAGCGCATGCCTTTTTATAGGGAAAAGAAACCAACCTACCGTGTATTTCGTAACTTGATTTTGAGTATTTGCTGAAATGGATCTTTATGTAATAACTAGAAACATTCAACTGTTTAAGTGGGGAGGGAGGGGGGATTTTCGGGGGTTGCTGTTTTTCATTGCGTTTACATTTGAAGTGGGGTTGTTCTGCCACGTTGCTCCTACCAGGGGTCCCACGGCTGCCAGCCCCCTCCTCACACCGTGGTGGCTTGTCCCATTCTGTCCCACAGAGTTGGGTGGCAAAGGCACCCACCTCCAGGGGCACCCACCTCCAGGGGCACCCACCTCCAGGGGCACCCACATCGCCGTGGCGCCTTCCTGCACCCCTTGGGTCTTCCTGCAGGGCAAACCACAGCGGTGGCTCTGGGAGTGCCACCAGCATGTGGCTTTCAGGACAGAAGACATGGCCGAGAAGGGGAATGTTGGTGTCACCTCTGCCATCAGGTAGAGGCTCGAGGGCAGGTGTTTTTCTGGCAATTCTTCCGTTTCACATTCTCTTTTTCTCCGACTGGAGCCTCTTCGCTCACTGATGTGAGGCTCCTGCAGCACTGCTGCCCCGGGGTACTTTCTAGCTCCACTCTCTTCGTCTGCATGGTGTTTAACTTTCTAGATGGTGCGTGTGTTGAAAAACAAAGAAATGAACAAAACCTGCTTGTTTTGGACCTTAAAAAAAAAAAAGAGAAAAAGGAAAAAAAAAAGGAAAAAAAAAGAGGAAATGTTTCCTCCATGTAAATTCTGAGCGTGTATTTTGCCTTTTCTGTGGTTTTGAATGCTTTGCTCTCTGTTGAGGCAGGGATGGCCACCATGCCAAATGCAGCTGCATCCTTGCAGACTGCAAAATTATTTTCCCACTGGATGGAGGGGAAGAAATCTCAACTGCTGGGGCGTGGACAGGCCCTGAGAAGTGTGTTCCTCTGTGCCAGCAGTGCGGTGGCTACTGGTGATGTATGTAGGAGATGCCTTTTTAGGGGCAAATCACAGAGCTGACCCATGGGCATCCGTGGGGGCTCCCATGCCCTTGGTGGACCTGTGCACCATAGGCTTGAAGGAGTTTCCCAAAGCAGGGAAATCCATGCAGGGAAAGGATTAGCTTTTAAGGTAGAGTTTGGGTGTTTTTACAGATCTGTTTTTCTTCCTGTAGTCATGTAGTGCTGAAGTTTTTTTTAATTTTTAAAGGAAGGACTCAGCTCTTTCACAGTTCTCTCTCTCCCTCTCCAGAGCTGGCTCTGAAGCCAGCTCTGGTCAGTGTCATCCACCTTCTGATGTCCAAGCTCTCCAGGTATCAAGAAGACTTTTGGGAATTGGTACAAGGTGAATGATGATGGAGGACATCATAGCAGGGCTCTGCATGGGGGCTAAAGGGCAGATTCTATCTCAGCCTGGTTTTGAAGCTGCTGATAACTGTGGACCTTGGATGGGCTGTGAGGGTGAAGGTGCTCCAGCAGCTGCTACTGGAGAAAGGACTGAGACTGGAGGTGTGGTAGGACTCACTGGGAGTATCAGATGAGATGTTAGGATAGGTGCAACCTCCTTTCACTGAGAACCCAGAGTCACTCCTAGGGAGAAGCATCTTGGCTTCCAGGAAGGCTTTGAGGTGTCTTCTTGCAGGGAGTTTCTCCTCCTTGAGGTTTCCCTAAGGTCATCTCTCCAGAAGGCAGCTGGATGTCCTTGCAACACTCCTTTCCAAGGGAAGCAGAGTCTGGAGTTTCAACTCATTCTAGTCTTCCAGTCAAGCTGCAGCCTGACCAAGGAAGGCCCAACCTCCCAACATGCCCACGCTGGCGGCATTAAGCACCTGCACTTTAGGGGTCTGTCCTGCCTGGTGTCTCTGCCCCACCTTGCCCTGCTTCTCCAGAGCGGGTTCCTGTATCTCCAGAGCATCTCAGCAAGCACCGATGGACCACCGCCTTTTCTTTCAGTATCCGTGGCAAACAGTTGTCTCTTGTCTTCCTTTGCATTTGCTGATTTCTTCTAAACCTGCAGGAAAACTTTATAAATAAATTTCCACCATCCTTCTTTGGCTGGAAGAGCCAGGGATGCTGCTGTTACATCTCTTCTTTTAAGCTGTTGACATTGTCTCTGACATAAGCAAACGGGCATTGCCCAACCAATCCCACCTTGGTTGTGGGAATGGCAAGGTCCAAGGATGTTCCTAATACGCAACTTGGACAAGGCTACCGTGTTGGGGTAGAGTTTACCACCATGGACCTCCTGTCCCATTGGCCTCAAGGCTGGAGATCAGGCTATGGCATATTTCATTTCCTGGCACAGACAGAACTCCTCTCTGGTCTCCTGGTGCCTGGGTCAAACCAAACTTGGAAGTCCTCCAAACTCATCTTCTCTTCCACCTCTCCCAGACCACAGGGAATGTCTAACTGGAAGCACTTGCTGTAGTGGTGTCAAGCTCCCAGCTCCAGGTGGGCTTGGGAGCTGCCTGTTTTCCCTGCCTGGTTGCCAAAGTCTGCTGGCAACATCATAATTTCTCACATCTTGCTGATGCATCTCCTCTGGAAAACCAAGATGCCACTCCTGGGCCTCTTCTCTTTGCTGGAGTAGCAGGCACCTTCCTCCTCACTCCAGCCAGGAACAGCTGGTAGAGCTGTCTTTCCCCCCAAACCCACATGAAATGCCCCTTCTGCCGGGCACCAAACCATTGTCTGACCCCAAACCTGCCTCTCCTCCCATGGATGCCCCTGTGGATCCCCAGAAGCTGGAGCAGGCAGCAGTCATCTCCTCCCACTCGGAGCTCCTGGTGGGCTCTGCAGCCCATGGTGGGATTGCAGTGCCATGTGTGAGAGGGCAGCCACACAGCCCCATGGACCAAGAGGTGTCTGCCAGCAGGAGATCACATAACCTCCTCTGACCACCCCAGGAGACAGACTAACCCTTCTTCCCCACCACAGGACACGTCCTGGTGTTCCCCACGCTCTTGATGCAGCACAGATCCTCCAGCCAGCAGAGCAGAGACCTCACCCTTGCCCATGTCCCAAGGTGCAGGTCCCAGCCCATCCGTATCAGACAGGGAAACCCAGTGAGCAGGCTGTGGGGACACCAGAGCAGGGGCTGGTGGCCACTCTGCCACCAGATTCATCTGAATCTCCTTCCCTCCTGCAGCTTATGGACAGGGAGTGGGAGAGAGGGAGCAGTGGAGGGGACTGTATCAAGTGGCTCCTTCCTTCTTTGGATTGTTGTCCCTTTTTTCTAACTGTTGCACAATTTTAGGGCTTTTGTAATATTTTTTGGACAAGCAGGGAAAATATGTTAACAGTGGTTTAAGGAAAAAAAAATGAGATCTATCTCTCTCTCTTATATATTATATATATATACAAAAAATATATATACTTACAGGAAATCTCTATGGAAATATTTATTTAAGATGACTGCAAANGGGGGACGGGGAGCAGGGTGGGTGTGGGAGGGAGGGCGAGTGTCAGTTTTATTCTTGGTGTTCAAGTGCAATAAATAGCTACCAACTTCTGAGCATGGAAACGGGTGATTCTCCGTCACTGCAGTGACTCAGACCGTCTGCCACCCCCTTGTCCCTCCATCACCGCACTCCTGTCCTCGAAAGCATCAAGGCTGGGACCACGCCCTGGGCAGGGGCTGCAGGTATCCTGCTGCCTGCAGGATGCTGGTACTCTGGACACTGCCCAACCCTGGTCTCTAGCATCTCTGGGGGTTCAGGGAGCTCAGTGTCATGCCCAGACCCAGCTCATTGCAATCCAGCCCTTTTCCCAGGGACAGGACTCTGGCAGCTGCAGGTGTCTGGGAGCCCCCAGCAGGTGTTCAAGCTAAATGGGAGGTGGGGGTGCCCACTGGGTAGTTTGGGGGAGTTTGGAGGAAGCTGGTGCTGCAGGGTGTGGGGCACAGGACCCCCAGCCAAGTCCAGGGAGGGTTTGGGGGGCTCCCAGGGACACCTGCTGTTCTCTGCTCATGCAGGTGGGCTTGTACCTCAGGAGGACTGGAGTTGGGCTGCCACATTCCCTGTTCCTGCTCCACTCCAGGCCCTGGGGTGCCCCTTTGCCCCCCTCTCCCTGCCATCTGCCCCAGCCCCGGCAGGTGTCAGCACTGGAATGTTCCCGCTGCTGTGTCCCCCCCAGCCCTGGGCAGCCACGCACGGTGCAGGACACGTGTCCTCCAGATGTGCCACTGCCCCAGTGCCTTTTGCCCTTGGTGTTCTCCCTCACTGCCAGCTTTGCCTCCCTGGTGCAGCCTCAGCTCCATCCCTCCCATCCCTCTGCAGCACAGTGCTGGTTGATGGTGGCTGCCGAGGGAGAGCCCCGAGGATCCATGGGGATCTGGGGAATATGGCAGGACCTATCCAGGTAGGAAAAGCTGAGAAACAGAGGCTGGTCCATCTTGGTCAGCCCAGAGCAGCTTTGACTCCACACCATGGGAAGGCATCAGGTTCTCCTGGTTCCTCTGGTATTTCGTGGCTGGCAGCAACATCAAGAAACACCTGAGTCCCTCACCCCACACATCCCCTGCGTGTGCCCCTGCAGGGCCAGCCCAGCCCAGGCTCCCTGGCCAGCACCCACAGGGATGGCTGGGCAGCACCGTGACCTCCTGAGGCCTCCTGCTCAGTAAATAGTGTCAAGGTTAGAGCGAGGGCTTCATTGGGGCCATAAATGTTTATGGCAGGCCCTCCCCGCTCCCCAGCCGCCATGGCCTGAACTTTCCATCAGCCAGGCTTTTATGGCCGGACTCTAATGATTAACCCAGGGCCAGCAGGCGAAGGCGCTTCACGGTTGTGCTGCCAGAGCTCCACATGCCTGGAGTAGCTGGGACTGGGGGACCCCCTCACCCCCACGGGCTGCAGCTGTGGTGGGGTGTGGTGAAGAGGATGGGGAAAGCCATCAGTGGTCCTGCAGGAGAAAGGGAGGGCAGAGCCATCTGGAAATGATCTCAGCATCCCTGGACAAGAGGAGGTGAGCAGGCAGGAGCATGAGGTGTAGGAGCTGATCCTACACTCTCAGAGGGGCATTAAATCTCCTGTACTGTAGGGAAAGAGGAAGACTGCAGCCTCCTGCCAGAATTCACCCTGGAGGCTCAGGCCACAGTGCTGGACTCAGTGCATCAGGAGCACAGCCATAATCCAGACATAGACCCTTAATTTTTATGTTTGTCATAGGGTTTTGTCTTTTACGAGGACAAAGATTGCAGAAAAAAGACCAGAAGGAGCTGTGCCCCTCTAGATGTGCATTGGAAACCCTGGAAGCCCCTCTAGATGTGCCTTTCTTCTGTGCTGAGGACCCCCCAAATAACCCAGGCGGGGGCTGTGTCACACAGCACTTTCACTGGTGGGCTGATGACACATGGCAGAAGGCACACACGACACTGGGATGATGGGGACTGGCAGTGTCAGGTCCAAACAGCCCCATCCAGGAGGTCACCAAGACCCTCAGGACAGCAGTGTCAGCAGGAGGTGGGACATGGGCTGATCTACCCCAAAATCACACACAGACACTGAAACTCAGCCCTTCTCCTTTCACTGGGAAAAGCAGCACTCAGGGCTGGCTCCACACCTTGGATCTCGCTTGGCAATAGACACAGGTTCTCCTTGGACACTGGGTCCAGCTGAAACCTGTCCCTGACCTCCTGCACACATGAAGGACAGGTTACACCATCTCTTCCCTTCCTTCAAGCCCCCCATCCCTGCCAAGCACCACAGGGAAGAGCCATCCTGACCCACCAAGGTCCTTGGGGGATCCATAGCCTGGTTTGTTTATAAAGCCTTTTCTTTTATTCTTCTACTTGTTTTTAACTGCTCATTTATTAGGTCAAATTGCTTTAGGAGGACACTGATTTGTGCTGGTTCTGCTGGAATACCTCCATGGGATGGGAGCACTCTGGCACACGCTGTCCTCGGGGCATGGAGGCTATTACAGATTCTCTCACATGTGTTTATGGGTTATTGGAGTCAAATACAGACAAACAGAACAGATCAACACACAAGAGCTCCTTCTCCTCCTCCCCAGCTCCTGCAGCCTGGACATCCCTGAGAGGGGACAGCAGGGCTGGGGCTGAGGGTGGGAGTGGGACAGCCCTGACACTTCAACCAGACACTGTCACACGAACACATGGACTCATCACACAGTTTGTCACACTGAACAGAAACACATCAGGGGCACCAGGACAGGCAGCAGCTCTGTCCTGGCAGGGCCAGGGTGGTGATGAGGAACCTGGCAGGGTCAGCAGCTCCTGACTACTCCTTGAAAGACTCCCCCAAGCTGTCCTGAAGTGCTGCAGTGCAACCTGTGCAAAATGGGAGGTGAGCTCCCACCCAGCCTTTGGGACACTGGGTCCCCTCATATCATGGACTCCTCCTCGTCCTCCTCCATCTCGCGGTCCACCTCGATGGCCGTGTTCTCGTAGCTGGTGATGCCCCCGTATTTCCTCATGTGGACCATCAGGGGTTTGGGGGACTGGCTGCCAGCCAGGCTCGCCACGTAGACGCCGGTGCGGTTCTCCTGCAGGGACGGGCCCCAGTCCATGGCCGGCCGGCCGGCCTGCTGGACTCGCTGTGAGGGGACAGCAGAGGCAGCACAGGCACCCTCCACTCCCCAGGCAGCACCCCACCCCACAGCTCACCCACCCCTCCCAGTGCCCTCCGACCCCAGAACCCCCAGTGAGGATGGGATGGGGTCAAAAGGCTGCCTGGAAGCCTTTTGGGAAGGTGGTTCTGTCTAAGTGTTGTGCTGAGGGCTGGGGAGGTGTCATGGGCTGTGGGTGCTCATGGTGAGGGCTTGCAGAAGCGAGGGGTTCTTGTAGGGCTTCAGCCCTGTGCTGTGGGGTTAGAGCCACCCAGACAAGGCATTAGCCTTGCCCAAAGGGGCTCCTGGCCATGCCACAGTGCCTATGGCTGTGTCAAGCCAGGTTACAGCCAGCAAGTGCTCCATCAGGGGATTGCTACCTGGGGAGGGCATCAAGCTCTGCTCCTCTGCTTTTAACAGCCTGGGGAGAGCAGTAAAGGGCTGGGAAAGCTGTGAGCAGCCAGCAGCTCTGAAACCTGCTCCTGGGTGAAGCCTTTTAGTGCAGGGATCCCATCTGGGCTGCCTGCAGAGTCTGGCAGCCGCCTGCCTTGCTGTGTCATTGCCCTTGCCAAGTGGGTGCAAAGTCCCAGGTGCCCATGGCCACCCCATGCTGGGGACAATGTGTTCCCCAGAGGGCACAGCAGGCTTGTCATGGAATGGGAATGCAGACTGGGCTGCCCCTTCAGCAGCAGTTTTACTCAGTACCTGCCTGACATCACGGGAAGCAGCACTGCTGGAAATGCTTTGGGATGTGCCATCTCTCACACCCCATGGGCAATGGGGACACACACCTCCAGGAGAGAGGATACAGAAACTTCCAGAGGATACTGGCTTGGCAGGGGCTTGTGCTCACTGCTGCATGTTTCTGGGGTGCTCCCCAGCAGTGCCAGGCCCCAGTACCTCCTACCTCCCACAGCGTCCCTTCTTCTTGGAGCACAGCCACCACCATGCCCACGGGAATCATCAGGCAGGAGAGGACTCCCATGAGGATGCCCAAGACCTCTGCCCAGGTGGGGAAGCGGTAGTTGCCATACTCAGAAGGCTGGTACTTGACAATGTTGTACACCAGCAGAGCCTGTGAGATGGGAAGAAAGTGAGGTCATCCCAAAGGTCTCATGCTCAAAAAAGGCCTGGAGATGGTGGACACCTCCCAGCAGAAGGATGGTCTCTGGGGCAGGAGATGCCAGCAGAGCAATTCATCACACTGGGAGGTCACCCAGGGATACTGGCACCACCATGGTTCTCCAGCACCATCCAGCAGCTCAAGCTGAGCAGTTACCATCATTGTTGCCGGGGACAGGACCATCCAGCAGGCTCTGAAGTAGGGCCCTGGTTTGAATCCCAGCATCATGTGGATATCTCGGCAGAACCTCTTCATGCCTGCAGGAGGGAGAGGGACTCAGAAGCTTTGATCCCTCCCCCAGAGCCTTGTGCCTGTACCAGGCTGGCCTGCACTGATCACAAGCAGTAGTTTGAATCCTGCAGCAGTCTTCCCCCACCCATCTGAGAGATGCAGGAGGGGGGCCCAGCCAGTGCTGCCTGAAGGACCAGGCTCAGTACCTCATGTATCTTTGGAGAGGTGAATCAAGTGATAGCCAAGAAGAAACAAGTGGTGGGAGCGGAGTCTCATGCTCCACTGTGAGGCTGTTGGTTTCCCTACTGCTCCCTCTAAATCCCACTCTTCACAGACAGCCCATCCTTCCCTGTGCCCCTCTGGGCACAGGCACCCTTACCATAGACACGTGTCACCACAAGGCAGGTGGTGATCACCACCACCATGAGACCAAAGCCAGCACTGTAGTCATCCAGCAGGACCAGCCAGTACATCCCACCCTGCGGAGACAAAGCACAGAGGCCAGCATCTCCAGGACCATCATCCCAATAAACCTCTACCCTGCCCTCTGACTCTTGGGGACCCTGGGGAGGACAGCAGCCAGCAGCCTCAAGAGACATCAGTCTCCCTATGGGGTTGGTGTAGGGATGGGAATAACACTGTGTCACTCCCCTAGGACCTCACCCCTTCTGGAAGCCCAGGCTCGTCTCTCTGTCACCTGGTTATCTGACACGAATACACATCTGAAAACTCAGCCACTGACCTAAGTTCTCCCTAAAATGAGTCCTTAGTTGGTCCCCACAGTGGGTCCATCCCCACCCCCATACCTCTGTTGTGAGGATGAGCCCCATGAGGAAGAGGGCGATGCAGATGACAGCTGAGAAGGAAGCTTTTTTCGGCCGCAGGTAGTAGGGGAACTCATCTGTCACTGCCGTGACGATGGTCTCCATGAATGCAAACTGCATGCACAGGAGGAGAGGTCCCCTGAGCCCTCAGGCTGCCTGGAGTCCACAGCTGGCTCCGTGGGCTCTGTCCTTACCTGGCTGTCCAGGCCCAAGGTTAACAGCATGAAGAAGAAGAGGAATGACCAGAATGGAGAAAGGGGGAGCATTGTCATGGCCTGGGGGTACACCACAAAAGCCAGACCAGGACCTAGGGGAGGCAAAGGACAGCAGGGTGAAAAGATGGTGACAGAGCTGGGCATGGGGGCATGGAGGACAGGAGAGCTCAGCAGAGCAGCACCATGGCAGAGACTTGCCAGGACTCTGGTAAGATGGGTAAGGAAGGTCCTGGGGCAGAGGGTGGAGAAACAGCCTGCTCCTTGCTCAGACCTTCGTTAGACATCACTTGTTACTCAATATTTACTCCACATGAACTTGTCTCCCCCCTTCCCTCCCCCTGGCCAGCTGAGCAGCCACCTTCATCCCTCATGCTGGCACCCTCAGGTGCCTTCCATCCTGGAAGGGATGCTCCTCAGCACACCCAGGCAGAGGGGGATGGGGGACACATCTTTGTTTGTCCTCACCTGCTTTTGCCACCTCGTTAACAGGGACCCCGAGCTCCTGGGACATGTATCCCAAAACGGAGAAGATGGCAAACCCTGCCAGGATGCTGGTGATGGCATTGCCCAGGGTCACTATGAAGGTGTCCCTACAGAGAAGGAAGAAGTTGCTCTGAATGTGCTCGCTCCTTCCCACCCCACAGCAGTGCACGGTGGCATTGCCAGCCCCAGGTGCCACAATAAGGTGACCCTGGACTGTCCTTCAGAGCCTGTCATGGCAAGTGCTTTCCAGGGTCAAAAGGAACATATATTTCATGGACAATATTGTGGGGTTCCTCCAAAGCTTTCTGTCTCCTGGGGATGGGATCAGACCAAATGTCCAACACCCATCTCTTCTGGTGAACTACACTGGATGCTGGAGATAGAGCACACATGCACAGATCCAGCCTCAAATATCCTCAGCTTTCAGCACCTACAGCCCAGAACTTCTGAGCTGGGTGCTCTGCCTTGGTGCTTAGGAGAATTTTCTCCCATGGATCTCTCTGTTTCTCTCAAGCCTGTACAAGCTGCCAGGTATCCCCTCAGTGCAAGGAGCAGAGCAAGGTGACTGTGCTGCACCACGTGCTTCTGCTGGCTTTGAACCCACCAGATCAGGTTTTCATGGCTCCCCCCAACCCATAATTTTTACCCGACAGCAGCTGACTCCCACCTGTAGATATTCTGATGGAAGGTGTTGTATGAGGCGAAGGTGAGGAGGCCCCCAAAGCCCACCCCAAGGGAGTAGAAAATCTGCAGGGCTGCCTCAATCCACACCTGGGGAAAGGAAGCAGTTCTGAGGAGAGCAGGGGTTTGGAAACCTCCACATGAGGAAGATGGCATTAGAAATCTGCTTCCACAGAGCCCTGAGCACTCCAAGCACTCCAAGCATGCAGAGCCTACTGGATATTTATCTTTCCTTGCTAGCACTTGCCACTCATACTGGATCAGCTGGCTAATGGAAGGGCTAATAAGAAAGTTTTAGGGCCAGCCCAGTGTGGCATTAAATGCCTTTGTAAAACTGGATGGTCTCTTGATGACCACCACTGCTGACCCTCACTGCACACGCTGGGATGTCTTGAGAACAACAAACAGTCAAATCCACCACGGGCACCCATTGCCACCCCCAGCCCATCACAGGGGCTGGGATGATCCTGCCCATGGTCCTGGTATTCAGGGGAGTCTTGGTACCATCCTGTCCTTGCAGAGCCATAAACACATGCATGGGGTGGGGATATATGGGAATAGTGGCTCAAAAAGGTGTGGGACAAAGATTTTTGGTCTAGGAGCAACCAAAAGAGCTTTAGGTTAGCATGTAGCCAGAAAAGACACCTGAGTAAGGGAACTGCCTCTGTTGCATGCAGGAGGTAGCAGGAGAAGATTCATTTTAGTGTCTTGAACAAATTGTACAACGTCCTACTCACCTTGGAAGACAGCAAGTGATCAAACTGGGGTGTGAGGTAAAACTGGATCCCCTTCCAGGCCCCCTCCAGGGTCACGCCACGAATGAGCAGCATCACCAGGATGAGGTATGGGAAGGTGGCAGTGAAG
Organism: Notiomystis cincta; assembly: GCA_013398075.1. Taxonomy (NCBI): domain Eukaryota; kingdom Metazoa; phylum Chordata; class Aves; order Passeriformes; family Notiomystidae; genus Notiomystis; species Notiomystis cincta. The sequence continues at coordinate 881 of VZRX01018322.1, read as the reverse complement.
TACACGACCTGGGGGAGAGCAGAGCCCGCTGGGAGGGCTGGGAATGAGAGCACAGCATGAGTGCTGCCCCCATGCCCTGTCCCCAGGGTGGCACACATCACCCTGGGGTCCTTGGGCTGCAGCAGAGCCAGTGTGGCAGCCCTGCTGGTGTCTGGGTGTGCAAGGCATCCCCAAAATGTCTTGTACCCAGCGGATGCTGTTTGTGGGTCTCACTTTCCAGAGGTGCAGAGTCACATGCACTGGTGAGCATTGCTGTAGGTTCCCCCCCAAGGAGACCAGGCAGCCCTTACCTTGCCAGAGGATTTGACTCCCTTAAGGATGCACAGATAAACGATAGTCCAAGAAAGGAGCAGGCACAGACACAAGTTCCAGCGGATCCTCCCAGGATCCCCAATGCCCGAGCTTCCTTGGATGTGCAGGACATACCGGCTAGGGAGGAAAGAGAGCTGCTAGTGAGCAGCCATGGGCAGCCCCTGCCTTCTTCCAGAGGCCCTCTGACCCTAGAAATGCCTCTGCTGCAAAATAGCCTTGTCAGCAATCATAGGCACTGGCAGCTCCTTGCCAAGCAAACAGGAACATTTGGAGTGATTTCTCCACCATGTATTAAAGAGCCTAGAAGGGATGCCTGGCATCTTGAGAGCAAATTCCCAGCCATTCCAGACGTGGGATGTATTTTAGTCTAGCATATCTCCAGGCCAACAAAGCAGTGCCAGAATGTGGACACCTCCCACATCCCAGTGGCTCAACTGAGATGTCACCCACAGCTGAGGACACGAGCCCATCGCTGCACCCACACCACCAAGCAGGAGTGAGACCTGCAGCATCTGTGCTGTGAGACGTGCAGATCCTTCACGCCTTATCCCATTGCATCCCATTGCATC